>WYDI02003272.1:0-25630 GCA_009867235.2 Psittacus erithacus
CATCAGGTCCCATGGACTTGTGCACATTCAGGTTCTTAAGATGGTCTTGAAGCAGATCCTCTCCTACAGTGGGCCTAAGGTCTTCATTCTCACAGTCCCTGTGTATTAAATGTCAAAGGAGCTGCGGTGTGTGTCTGAGCACTGACTGTTTGAGGTGATCTGATTAATCTTGCTTTAGAAATGTAATAGCCTGCTGGGATGACAGTGCTGAAAAAAAAAAGAAGGTGGCCAGGGTGTTTAAATATTCCCTTTCATTGCTTCAAGGTGTCTTTAGCTGTCTGAAAAGTAAAAGCACTCAACAGTCCACGTCTGCTAGGATTTCCTGACATTTCAGTTCTTGGATCTTACCTGCTGCTGTTTGTAGGGACTTCTTATGCTGAGGACTTGGCAGCATGGTGCTGCCAGCTCCCCGTGCCCAGTGTTTGGGTGCCTAAGAAGAGACAGCCGGCCATTGCCAGGAATGGAGTGCTGTTTGCCCACCTACTGTGACCAGGAGCCCACACCAGGGTGGATTGTCCTACACAATGTTACGCTTCCTCCTTTGCAAAATCAATACCGTGTTAGTTAGCAGCAGGAAGATGGGCTGAGAGAGCTGGGCTTGTTTAGCCTGGAGAAGAGAAAGCGCCGGGGAGACCTTAGAGCAGCTCCCAGTGCCTAAAGTGGACTGCAAGAAATCTGGAGAGGGACTTTTCACAAGGGCCTGTAGTGACAGGATAAGGTGGAATGGCTTTAAACTGACAGAGGGGAGACTGAGATGAGCTCTTAGGCAGAAGTTCTTCCCTGTGAGGGTGTTGAGGTGCTGGCACAGGGTGCCCAGAGAATCTGTGGCTGCCCCATCCCTGGTAGTGTTCAAGTCCAGGTTGAACAGGGCTTGGAGCAAGCTGCTCTAGTGGAAGGTGTCCCTGCCTATGGCAGGAAGTTGGAACAGGAGGAGCTTTGAGGTTATAAACTAAAGATGTCTGTTTGCTGTCAAGTTTTGTGTAGTCCAGAATCTTTCTTAAGAGCTGAATAATGCGCCCAGCCTCTACCTTTCTCTTAGTAAGCAGAAAACCACCTTGGGCCAAGCAAATGATTCAGCTGGGTTGTATTTTGCTCACTGTGAGACCGAGTTAATTAAGGTCCTTAGGAAGTGCACAGTGACCCATAATAATGATGTATTTTGTTCTGGGAGGAGGCAGCTTGTGTCCTGTGTTACACTTCAAGCTGCAGCTGGCCCCTCTTGGGGCTGGCTGATGGTGATGGTCTGTGTTAAGTGCCCGAACCCATGTGATGCTGCTTTTCTTCCTCTTATGTGGAGTCTCGTCAGTATCTCTGATATGTCGCTGATCAAAGGTACGATTGAAGTTTTCTAACATGAAATGAAGACCCTGTTTTCTGAATTTCAATTTCTCTTTCTGGCTTGCCATCATCTTCCCATTCTCACATCCTACAGGGTTGTGCTATTTTACAGCTGCAGAAGGATCACAGCAGGACTTTCATTGTGTTGCCTTTGTTTTATATTCTTTCTACAATGGCATGGTTGAAACTAGCTTCTGCAAGAATGCTGAATAGTGGCTGCAAATGAGAATAGATACAGTTTGATAGTAGGTCTCGTGTTGATTCAGAAGTTAAAATAGGAGCTATGTAAAGGAATAGCAGAAAAAATGAAACCAGTTTTCAATGGGTTTGGTGTCTGCAGGTTTTGGTCATTCGTGTTTTAATCCCTAGCTGCCTTCCTCCCTCTGCAATAGACCTACCTGGGGAAGGTGGTGCAGAAGCTGCACAGCCCCAGCTGGCTAGTGACACGTGCCATAGACCCATCCAATGACTGCTTTCTGCCCTCCTTTCCCTCTATGGAGCTATAACTTTGATTGTTCTCTATTCAGCTACCAATTTTATGGAGCTTGCAGGAGCAGACTTATTCTCCACATCTTTCCCCCCTTTCAAAATTGGTGGAAATTGGCCAGCAGTTACCGAGGGGGAAAATGGGGAAAGAGCACAGTCTTCGGGATCTTTGTGTTAATGCACAAGGATACTCGTAACAGCCTGGCTTTTTGTCTGGAAACACAACCTAGAGTTTGAACGAAACCCTTAATCTAAAAATCCTGTATTTAGAGTCTGTTATTACTCCATAGGGGTTTATTCACTTGGGGGATCTTTATTATAACTGTCCTTTACAAGTTGTAATCCAAAAATGGGCTTTGTATGGCCTACATCACTGCTGCTGTTGAACAGCTACGGCTTTGCTCACAGAACTGTTGGCGATAAGAGAGGAAATGTGTTCACTCTGTTTAGCAGTTTATACTGAAATTAGCAAACAATGAAATTATTGTGGAGTGGTGTGTTGCTTAGTATTACAGATGTGCAAAATAGGAGTAAACAAGAGGCATGAATTGGAAGTTGAATCGGAGATCCTGGTATTTTATAAAGAGTAACTATGAAGATGTTCTTGCCCCATAAAGCCTCGAGAACTGAGGCAAAAGTTAAGTGAGGTTAAATGGGCTTGTGATGCGGTGTAAGGATGTTGGGTTTTATGAGAAAGGGGAAGAAAGAATAAATCCTGGACCTTTCATTTAGGTTCCTTTTTGGCTTTAGAGTCAGGAATCTGACCTTTCAGAGAGGTGTTTTTAGAAGCTAGAAGTCACATTTAGATCATGCAGGCCCTGCTCCCAGGCAGTCCAAGATTTGCTCCTTTATATGTTTATTTCCTCCAGTCTAATTACACATATCCCCAGTGATTGCTTTTTTATGAATTTCCTCTATAAATGTTCATATTGTACACCAGTCACCCTGGGAACCCTGCTTTTAATTTGCTGCAGGGATGAACCTGAATCCTCAATTGCAGTTTCAGGGTAAAGGGATGTGAGTAATGAAAGGAAAAGGATGTTTTGCAGAATGAGGGACTGTTGGTTCGCTGCAGTTCAGTTAAAATGCAGCATGCTGGGGTATTTTTCTGTCATGGCAGGATAAAGCTGAACCCTTTTTTTCCCCCCTTGACTTTCTTCCTGGGTGAAGAGAAACAGGAAGAGCTTCCTTTGACCAAGCCTTCCTTTGGAAAACCCATGTTTGCACCGGCACTGACTTCCATGCTGGAGTTCCCAACATATCTGTCTAGCTGCAGATGTGGGAAAGGAAAAAGCAGGTACCATAGGCAAATCAAGCGAGAGTCAAAAGAAAGGCAGTCTCTTTGGTGTCACTCTCTGTATCCGAGCAGAGGAGAAGATGAAAGGCTTTGCGTACGCTTCAGTAGCTGCCTCTTTTCTTGTTCCAGGTATCAGTTTGTCCCCCTGAGGAGCAGAGGCACAGGGATGCTGTGACTACTGACTCTTGTTTGTTTATGTTCATTGGGAAGAGACATGGGAGCGGAGCTGCCTGGGCTGCTTGCGGCAAAGGAAATGGACCTCAGGGGAGCAATTAATTTTGCTTGGCTATTTCTGAGCCAGGTGAAACCGTAAAATGAACCTATGTCCTCCCCATTGTCTAAAAGGGATTTATTTATTTATTTTATATCTTAGTGCACCACTGACAGTTTATGGTGTGAGCCTCAATGAAATTTTAATCGGGAATTGATAGGAGAAATGCGTATAACACGGGAGATTAATAGAAAATGGTATCAGATTTGAAACAGCAAAAGGAGGAAAAAGACAGAGAGCTGATATTTTAATTAAGTGCTCCCTGCCTGTGTTGTGTTCCCAGAGACATGATGACTGAGTGCCAGAAGGTGAATCTGATTGGAAATAAAGTGATTCCAGTCTTGTATTAGAGGTGAGAAATGAGACAGTGCGTCAGTGTTCTCGCAGTTTGAAGAATTTGGGATGCTGATTGCCACACAAAGCAGAGTTTATTGGGATTAAGACAGTCTGCACAGCCGTGCCCCAGTGTTTGGAGAGTAACAGTAGTAAAAAGGAGTAACAAATAAATTGTAGTACATAAAATGTAAATAATAAAAGAGTAAAAATAATAATTGTAGAAGTAAATATAATAATCAGAGGTTTGAGCTCCACCTCCTTTAATCCTGTTCCTTTCAGAGATTAGACAGTTTAGATTCAAACAAAGGACCAAATGCATTTGTATCCTGCTTATTTCTCTGACACTGGGCTGTTGGACCTTTGGATGGGCTTGCAGACGGGGATAAGACTCTCCATCTCAGCCACTGCTGAGGAGTGGTTTGTGCCCAGCTTCATTTAGCAAAGAGGTGCAGCACTGGGGGAGCACATTAACACCTTCCAAAGGACACCCTGGGACTGGCAGTGATGCTGCTCTCCCCCTTTTGTGAATCCTGGCAATCTATTAATTGTGCTGCCGAGGAGCAGTGTCAGGGGAACAAAGCAATCAGTGCCACCATCTGCTGTGCGCAGGTTGGCCATGGTGAAGGGGAAGCCTGACACTCCTCTCTGCGGCTGACCCCCTCACTCATGCTTGTATCCACGTGTCCCAGAAATAACAAGGATCAGTCCTGGACTGATGGAAAAGGAGGAGGTTTATGCTGAGGTGGAAAAGTGGCTGTTTTGATCTCTAGAGAGTAAGTCAAAGGCTGGTTTTCCTATGGAAAAAACAAGACATTAGGACATTGAAAGAGCTAGTGTAAAACTAAATGCACTTTAAAAACTAAGCTTCTTATGTCTCCATTATTATACTGGTCTCTGCTGTCCAGATGAAGACGTGATTGTTTCATTTGTAGTTGCCCTAACCATCCCCTGAGAACACATACTAATACTTTACCCACTCAGTTTCAGAGTGCTCCAACTTCTGTTACACATGCATATCCCATCAGTATCTGGTTGGAGTTTCTGACTTCTAAATACAACAAACTAATGAAACCGAATTTGCATTAAATACACCAAAAGTGATGCATCATAGCTGGTTTCGCAAGTTTGGGGTTTCTAACCAGAGATGTACAGAGGAAAGTCTTTTCCCCCTGATAATGGATGTGCAATATCTTTGCAATGACTGGATTCTTAGTATGACTGGTCTCCTGTAAAACTCTAGGCCTATGTGGTTCCTATATTTGTTCATATCTGATTCTGAATACTTGAAAATTGTCTTCTCCCCCTCCCCAGAATCTGGCTTAATTAGCAACAGAAGCAGAGTAAACATATGTTCTCTTTGTAAAGTGCATCCTTAGAGATCGTACAGCCACTTAGTGATGCTTTGCAGTGGTGTTCTGCAGGGTGCCTATTCAGAGAAGCTGTATGTTCTGTGTACCAGAAAGGGAGTACTTGATTCTGGCCATGTAGACATTACCTCACACAGTAGTGCTCCTGTTTCCTGTGCAGGCACATGAATGATATTTAATGTGGTTCCCTCCCTGACAGCAGCTCATCTAAGAAAAAAGAAAGGAGAACAAAAGATCAATTCCTAGAGGCTTATTTGTGGTGTTTAATGCTTTGAAAATGTTTGCTGAAAGAAATACTGACGTAGGAATCATGTGTGCACATGGCTTATATCAGGGGGTAGCCACAAAGCCCAAACCTCATCACAAAGGCAGGCAAGCAGATTGCCCATCAAGGTTGTGCTGTCTCCATCTTGGGGTGATTTAAGATCAGGCTGGATAAAACACAGAGTAACCCAGCCTGACCTCAGAGCTGACCCTGTCTTGAGCAGCAGGTTGAACCTGACCTTCTGAGATCCCTTACTACCTGAATTTCCCTGTGATCCTATTAGGTTGTGAGCAGCTTTGCAGAGGGAAGAAACAGTTGTTCTCACTGCCAGCACTTCCCAGGTAAATTGGTCACTTACAAAGGTAGATATGAGTTAGCCACAGAGTCCTGCACTTCCCAGGTTGTAACACTGAGCCTGAGCCATTGCTCGTGACTCTCATGGCATGGCTGTTCGATCCAGTTGCTAGCAGAAAATCCACTGAAGTCACCATTGCAAGAGCAGTGACTGATTGGTGATCACATTGACACTGAGGCCATGGGCTGAAGGGGCCAGATATCTGTTGGCAGCTTTATTTTGCTGCAGTGGAAACATGCTGACTAGTATTGCAGGGCACTGGTGGTGCTGTGCCACTGGCACAGAGAAATAGATCAGTTAATTGCTTGAGCTTGTGTCTTGCATCTTTTTCAAGCCCTAGATTAATGCAAACCAAAGCAAAGAATGTGGAATGGTTGACATTTAATGAAACGATTTTTAGTGTTTGGAGGAGTGCTCTGTGATCATCTACTGTGGTGACAGAGGTACTTCAAAGCCGTGAATAGATTGCTCAGATAAAAACATTATTATTTAGATTATAGTACTGCAAAGGTGAGAGTTGTCTGTCTTGCCTGTCTGTAAATTATGCAGCACACTTTCAGTTCCACGTAGGCAGCAGCCCTTTTGTAGCAAAAGCCTTAGAAAATTGTTTTGAAAAAGAATATCTTTGATTTTTGTATGTCTGAAAAAAGACATAAGGAGTGAAACCATGTTAATAATGGAGGAGTAAGAGTTCTAGTAAGAAGTGCCCATCTTTGATACCTGTTGGACTCTGTCATGAAGAATCAATGTTGAATGTGAAATGAATCCTTCCAATACAGAGCTATCAGTATTGTCCTTTGTGGGGTTGGATGCAATGGAGCTATTCTCCACTACATATAGTCATGCCAAGTAATGTATTTTATTTTCCCTTGCAGCAAAGAAAACTTGTGCTGAGTCAGATTTCACTTGTGACAATGGCCACTGCATCCCAGCCAGATGGAAATGTGATGGTGAAGAAGAATGTCCTGATGGGTCAGATGAATCAGAAGCAGCATGCAGTGAGTAGCGCAGAGAAGTGATGGTACATACACCATCGCTTCTCAGACATGTTGTCTTATCAAAGCATAGAGAAACTGGAGGTGTTATTCCCAGCACTTACAGGATGATCTGTCAACTTTTGCTTCTATTAGAACAGAAATTAAAGACACAAGATTCAGGTCATTCAAATCAGATGGTTTTCAACCTTAAAAAATGTGCGAGTTTTCCAGACTATGATACAGGCAGCGCTGTCTACTATCTATCTAGAGTATTTGTGTTTGTAACAGGGCTCGAAACATCTTTAGCTCTGTTAAGTTTATCTGGTTGTAGGGCTCATGATCTGCAGCAGTGCATGAAGATTCGCACTCACCTGGGGTCAGGCCTTTTGGAATCTCAGATTTGTAGTGTTCTGCATAGTAGCATGCTGGGATTTATCATCACTGCAGACAGCACTTCTGTCATTAGAGAGGAACTTTGCAGTGTTAGAACATTGCTCAATTTTAATTGTTTTTGCCTCTGAGAAGAAGTGAAGAAGAAAGTAGCAGGTGAAAGATGATGTAAAATAACTAAAACTGAGAATAAGTATGACAGATGTTAACTGCAGGTAACAGCTTTTAGAACCCCACTGATTCAGTAAGTAGAATATGCTTCATTTTCATGTAGCGCATATAATCTTGTTCTTTTGACTCTGAGGAAGTCCATTTGTGCTCCGTTGTGTTTTAATGAAAACACTAACTAATACGCACACATCTATTTGTGTGCTTACTTATGCCTGCGGATTTGTTCTTGGGCAGACCAAGAAACTAGTACAAGGCATTCTATTGAATTTCCAGTCATGTACTTCACAAATATATTCCCATGAGTCACAAGAGTGTTGGAGGAAGTATTTTATTGGATTCCACCAGAACAGGGCACATAAAGGACTTAAAAATTAACCATACTTTCATTTTTAAGCCTAGTACCAGTCCTGCTTTCCCCCTAATTAAGGAAGATGAATGTGCTTCTCTTGCATAAAATAGAGTCATTTTTGCAGCCATATACAGGCTACAGAAAAAAAATCACTTCAGTAGCTACATTAACATATTTATGTTCTGTATTTGTTGGTCTTTCACCCTGCATCCTTCTTAGTCAAAAGCTATCTATTAATGTTACTTCCACTACCTGATTGTCTGGAGGGGGCTGAATAAATAAGTTCCAGTCTCTGCAGTCATTGTCTAAATCTCTCGTCAAATGCCATAGCATGAACTGTGTATAGGCCATGCGACGCTGAGACCACTGACAACTTCCTTTACTCATTTCCTTACCTTTTGTAGCCATTTCATCTTCTCTTCCCACCCTCTCACCCCCCCCACTTATTTCATCTTCTGTGGACATGGGGCTCTCTGGGAATCTCCAGGGAGATCTTACAGCAGCTTTCAGTACCTAAAGGAGCTGACAAGAAAGCCAGAGAGGGACATTTTACAAGGACCTGTAGTGACAGGACAAGGGGGAATGGCTTTAAACTGACAGAGGGGAGATTGAGATGAGCTCTTAGGCAGAAGTTCTTCCCTGTGAGGGTGTTGAGGCGCTGGCACAGGGTGCCCAGAGAATCTGTGGCTGCCTCATCCCCGGTAGTATTCAAGGCCAGGCTGGACGGTGCTTGGAGCACCCTGCTCCAGTGGAAGGTGTCCCTGCCTGTGGCAGGGGGTTGGAACTGGATGAGCTTTAAGGTCCCTTCCAACCCAAGCCATTCTACGATTCATTCTACATTTAAAACTTAAGTACTGAAAAGATGCAGGAACTTGTATCTTGATGTTCATAGGAGAATTGATACAAGCCTTGTGTCTGACTTGTGACTAGCTCACAAGAGAAGCCAGTGTTTCTGTCTGTACCAATTAAAAGCTTGCCTGCAAATCTTCAAAATATCTGCAAGTAGAATTTTGGAACTTTACTTGTTTTATAGGATTATTCAGATCTGAGGTTCACACTTAATCCGAAGAAGATCACATAGTTTTAATCTTATGACTGTTGATAGCTATAGGCTTTAATTTGCACGCTCAGGACATTCTTTCCTGATGTTTTGTATCTTGTCAATGTATGTGTCATCTCAAAGGCTGGTCCAATCTGCTCTGTGGGGAAACAGAATCAACTTGGTAATATATAAGAACTGTGCTGGTTGTGGGGTTAGTTCACATATGTCTGTAAGACTTCAACCGCACTGGTCAAGACAGTAGTGAGTTATAAATCTGGTAGGCAATTACACAAGAAACTGAGGTGTTAGGCTTTGCTTTTAATTTGTACCTTTAATGTAAAAGGCCTCGCTCTTTGTGTGTGTAAGTGTTAGTTAAGGGCAAAGAGAGGCCGTAATGGTAGACAGCAAATGTAGTGAGAGGTAAAATGCGTAGCTGGATATGCCTGTATGGTTTCTCCTTGCAGTCCCATTTTGTTTTTCCCTGATGAAAAAAAGGCTGAACTTTCTCCCTGTGGCTGAGGAATGACTGCAGGCCCCCGTGGTTGTTTGGTTTTCCTGCACAGCCCTTTGGAGGAACCTACCCTGCAGTTTTCCTATGGAATGGGCAGGTTGGGAAATAGAGATGTCTTACCTCTGGCAAGATCAAACTGCTTTATAAAATCAAGTTTTTTCAGACAGGCCACGTAATTGCCAGCATCTCTGCCAGGATCTGGGGTTATTCCTCAGTTAATACAACACTGGGACATCGTCCATAGTCCTTTCAAACAAGGGGAGGTTGAGCATTGATAATGCTGACTGTTGCATTTTTAGGAGTATTTCCGTCTCAGAATGTGATGAAAACAAGGCAGTTCCTCTCAGCCTATAGGCACCTGCTAAATGGCTTTTTTTATTTCCGAATGCTCTTGTGGTGTGTTTTTTAAATGCATGTTGTGCTCTCTTGTTGGTAGTCAGAGATGTTGTGTCCCCACCAATAATGCTCACTTAAAGGTAACAGTTCATAGTAACTTTTTAATAACCCTGCTGCAAAGCCTGAGCAGTACTTGGCTTTTCCTGTTCCCCAGGTCACTGAAGTTACTCAGCTTTGTACCTAATAATATCCTCTCTAGGGTTGTTATCCATCCCCAGGTGTTGAGGACAGCATGACCTCTCTCCCATTGGATTGGTGAGGCAGCATCACAGCTGCCTGACTTCTCTTGGACCTGGATGTGTGGGCCTTTTTCTGCTATTCATGAATGTTTTGTTTTATTTTTGTAGACTGCATTTTCCTCAAGCCACTGGATGTGACTGGGAGTGGTAGTGTAAGGGGATCTTTCAAGTTCAGCTGAATGCTCAACTGACGAGGTCTATAGGACTTCTCCCCGTTGTGGATTTTGGTACTAGCTAAAGGTTGATTAATTTCTAGGATGGGCTCATTTTGGAGAAGATGGTTATCCAGGCTTTTGGTTTGAAATTGGTTTTGCTAAGAAAATGCTTACATTTATTCCTTTTTCTTTGAGCCAGATCCTTAATCTCATATCCATACTGTCATATCCATAGGTTGGCCCAAGTGAATTATTCATGTAGCATGTGAGTGTCACCACTAAACCTCAGTGTTCTGCCATCTGTCAGTTTTTCAGTGTTATTATCTGGCTGCTGAATGTATTTTGTCTCATTTAATTTATATTAAGGTTTTAAAGAAATGTGTCCCCCTCTTCTGTGAGCTGATCTATTCAGGGGTATCTTGTGGGCTGGATCTGCTGTCTCTGGAGTCATCATCAGAAATACTGTTAGTTTGGGAGGAAGGTGTGTTTTGTTACGGTTTTTGTTTCTGTGTGGAAGCTGAATGAGCCCCTAAATCAAGAGAAGAAAAACCATGTGAACACAGAAATTAGTGCTGTCTACATGGGATGTAAGGGACTGAATTTATCATTTAAGAAGTTGTGTTGATTGAAGCTGGGGTGGGAAAAGAGGGAGGAGGAATTTAATATTGAAGAGAAGAAAGTTATTTTGAGAAACACAATAAATGAATAGAAATAGGACGGTGGGTGAGAGGAACAAAGAGCCACCATTTAGCTGTGCTGCAGTGGTACTGCTGGTGAGGAAGGAGAAGAGTGTGTACTTGGCCCTGCCAGCTTCCAGCCTCATCTTCCATCACAAAGCCTCTATAGATTCAGCAATTGCCTGTACTAGCCTCTGTTTGGGAGAGGTTGGCTGCTGGTACACAAAGCAAATGAACCACATTGGCCTTGCGGGATACATGCCAGGAAGGGAAGAAGCAGGCTTGTTCTCCTGTTTGACATCAGCCATTGCTGCTTCTCCCTGCCCACCGAGAGGGAGAGCCTTGTGGGTGCAGAGCTGCCGCTGCTGGAAGGTGCTCTGAAACAAGAATGGATTTCATCTTCCTCGTGCCAGCTCGTTAGCATGCAAGGAGCTCCCCACAAATCGTTTAAAAGGATAGCTAAGTATCTGGAAGTAGTGGGAGTCGAGTTAGTGCCTCTGTCAGCCCAACGCCTGCAGTTCACACGTACCTCACCAGCAGCTGTTTTGGGATACAGAAATGTTTTTGACCTCCGAGTAGACTCAGATGCTGAGCACCTGATAACTGCTGCTGGGTTATGCAGCAGCAGGCCTCTGGCAACTGCAGGAGGTCTTTAGTAGCCTACATGTACTCTCTCATTGGAGAGCCCACCATGGCCAGAGCCCTGGCCTTATTCTCTTCATTGCTCTCACTAAAAGCAGTCCTGCGTAGCTTGGTGATCACCCTGGAGCTGTGGTGCAGCCGCTGCTGATATACACAGGCATTGCTTATGCATATGACAAGATTCCTCACCTTTTCCTATCTAGTTTCTTGAAGCTGAGGGAGGGGGAAGGGAAGTCATTTTCCTACTGAGCTGAAAAAGACCTCCAGCAAAATGAATGTTACCCACCTAATGCTGTTCCAGCGCAGGTACTGAATCAGTCTGGTTTTTTCAAGAAGGAAATGTTACATTTCCTCTGAAGTATTTTGATTATTTAACCAGAGACTTAAACAAAAAATATCTCTAGAGAAGAAGAAAAACAAACGCTAACAGTAACAGCACTGATGGGAACGCAAATTAAAGGGATGGAGCAAGTGAAAATCTAAGCTGGCAAACTCTTGCCTTAGGACACTGTATATATAATGAGATCGAGGAATGCAGGCAGCATAAACTCACCACTTATTTCTCTATCAGATATGTGACATTCTCCTAGTTAAGAGCAGAAATTATTTTACAGGAAGGTATAGTAGCAAGGTATGAGGGGAAAAAAAGGGAAGGGGAAACGTGAATTCATATTGCATTTAATAGGGTGGTTTGCAGCAGTCCTGGAAATAGATTTTTAAATGGAGATGGAATATAAAATCAAACCCTGAGCGCTGGTTTGAAATACAGTACCAGTTCCTTTTCATTTTGTAGTGCATGTCACGAGTTGTTCAGGGAGATGTGTCCAAACTTGACAGTTATATTTTTAATGGGTCTTTTCCATGGTTTTAGGCGCTCTGTGTGCTGCTGCTGCGTATGCTGAGCTCTCACTGTGGTGATCAGGTGTGGCCTCATTCTCTGATAACTTGCCCAAATGCAAAATTCTGTAATTATTGGTGGTGTTGATGGTATTGCTCACCCCCAGATGCACAGTTCTGTCCTAGCTCTACGTTTGCCTATAAGGATATTACATCTCTGTTACTCTTCTTTGATACAGATCTCCTGCATGGTGGAGTTTGGTGACATTACTGTGCTTTTGTGGAAAGTGACTTAGTGTACTATTCCCTTATTCCCTGCCCTTGGAGAATTTATCCTGGAGAAGGATGGACTGTCTCATTCAGAGCATCACATACACTGGCCCTCGAACTTCAAGCAGCAAAATCAAAAACTAGGTCAAATCAAGCTGTAGGACCTGGGGCTATAACAAAGAGGATTTTTTTGCCTTGTTGTTTTGGTGTGGCTTTTTTTTTCCCAACATGAGGAGCAGCTCTGTTTGTACATACGTGATACGATGGTGGGGGATTGTAAATGCAGTAGAATGTGAAAACCGAAGACCATTCTGTTGGGTTAATTTGTTACAGATCACTCAGGCAGTTGAATAAGGTGATGGTAACATCAGATGTACAGTTATGCATTTTGACAACACTCCTACTACGCTAACTGGCTATTGCCAGCATTAAATACAGCAGTTTTAATAGTGTTGTCACTGTCCCTGGTGATCTGTCAGGATCACTGCTGAATTACAGTGGCTGAGAACTGCTGTAAAACATCTGTAAAACAAAGGGCAAGATGCAGGGTAAGGAAGCACTTCCACAGCTACAGGATCCTCCCAGCGACAAGGGGTAAAAGAGGCAATCTCATTTTCCACATGCCCAGACTGGTTTGTAAGGCTAATGGTGAAAGCTTTGATTTGTCAATGTGACCAAATGTATTGAGACAGAATAAAATTAAAAGAGCCATGATCTCTTCATGACTCTCCATGAAGTCATGGAATAATTTAAGATAGGCAGGACCTCTGGGGTCATTTAGTCTAATCCCCTGCTCAGAGGGGACCCGTCCTCATGTTTGACTGCTCTTACTAATGAAAAAGAATCACTATTACCAGACTTTCCTTTGTTGCAGCACATGTCTGTCACCTCCCATCCTGTCATTGTGTACCTCTGAGAACAGTCTGTCTCCATCATCCCTAGCCCCTCCCATTTTGTAGTTGAAGGCAGCAGCAGAATCTTCCTTTAACCTTCTCTTCTGATGCCTGAACCAATACTGTACCCTCAGCCGCTCCGGGGTACAGTTTTTGTCTTGTTCAATGACGCAATACGACAACCAGGATGCAGGTTTTGCATTGTTCACTCACCTCTGTCAATGCTTCACCACATCCAAAATATAACTTAAAAATTAATTCATTGTTGTCTGTATTATGCTCTAGTTTCCAGGTCTGCTTAACAGAGTGTGCCCGGCTCTAGAAACTCCTTTGCATGGAAGTGTTTAACGGTACAATAGACATGGACAGGGGTCTGTTGAGGCCTCTTGGCAGACTAGTAGTTCCCTATGGATCCTGGCTTATAGTTCCATGCAGAGTTTTGAAAGTCCTTTTTATCCTAAGTTTCTATAACTCTTCAAATTCTCAGAAATGCTCCTTCACTCCTGATTTAATCATCCTGGCTCAGCCACTTTGCACTTGCTTCCCATGTGCCTCTGGTTCCTCGTGTAGCGTAATAGCTTTGAATGCCTCTAGCTGTGCCCTTATGGACAACCCCAAGTTGACCTCAATATCCCAAAGGGCACAGAACTGCAGGGATTAACACAAGAAGTCTTTGTCAGGGTAAGGAACCAAATCGAGTTTTTCCTGCATCCTGTTCCTTTTCTTGAAGTGTGAAATTATCCTTTTGCATCAAAGGAAATACAGTGAACTCAAAGCCAAGCTGTTTATCCCTCGTAGTAGGCTAACTTTATCTGTGGCTCTTGGGCAGTGAATTACATCTCCTTTTTGCTGATTACATGGCTTTGGTGATCTCAGCATTTTACTTACCTACAGATGTAAATGAATTTAGGGTTTGTAATGATTGTGCTCCAATTCTGCCTGTGCTAAAGAGTTTTAAGTCATACCTGTTCAAAAGAAAATGTGTTTTTCCTTGAAGGGAAGGTGTTTAGAGCTTATACCTCAGAGGATCTCTTCAGAGGGCTGAGTCCTAAAGGAAAACCAATAGAAAATACCTATGGGGTCTTCTCTGATGTTCTTATTGTTCTTTTCCCAAGCAGCGTTGCCTTGTGAGAAAGTCACTTTTTCATGCAGCATTGCAAGCTTTGACATTTGCAGCATTCCCATTGCTGTTCCAACTTTGAGCTGTTGCTATTTGACTGCTAGAGAGATTTAGACACTGCAATTAAATATTTTTCCTATTGGTGTAACGCATTCATGCAGTTCATAAACAGGAACGGCCATAAGAGGGTTTGATGCTGCCTTTTTATGGCTGTAATTAATCTTGCTGTTATTTCAATAGCAGAGAATAGCTGGAAAATGGAAGTTGAGCATGTGAAGCTCTAGTACATGTAATTATTTACTGGCTGTAAATATTGAACTAGTAAAAACTTAAGAGGTTTTCAGGAATCTCAAGCAGCTTTTCATTGCCTGGTGCTTTTGTTTTTGCCATTCTCTGGCTGTTTGCTCTGTGAAATTCCTGTTACCTGATTTGTCTATGTATATTTTGCTTGTTTGCTGGGGAGGGGGAAATAAAAGGGAATAATTCCTGGAAATCAAAGGCAAAAACATAATTTGGAACTTGAAATGTTGTGCTGAGTGAAGCACTTTTGCACTGCAAGAACGCAAAAAGCAAACCTTCTTTCTTAAATGGGAGAATTATGGTGGGAGGAAAATTGGTGAGCATCAAATGACTAGTTTAACGTTCTTCACATTTAAATAGCTTCTGTATTTTAGCATTGTAATGAATCATATCTTGAAGCTGTGATTCCTGGTTCCACCACCTTTTCCTTGGTAAATACTTTTCCTTTTTTTCTCCGTTTCTGCAGTTGTAGGATCATGTTTTCATCCAGGACAAACTCCCACTGAAATCATTTGAGGTTTTGAGAGGGGTCTCATGACACTCCATCCTACTTCCTTGAGGATTAGGATCATGATTAAGACTGATGTAATTTGCAGTCTCTGCATGCTTTGCAGCTTAAACCTTGCACTGGAGATTTCCAATTCTCTGCAATGCTCTCAGTCAGGCTGTGCTTTGGGGTGAGGCACGGTCACTGACAGCGCTGTCTGCACATCTCAGGGTAATGCAGATCTTCACCCTGTGCATTTGTGGGATGCAATAAGCTTCCATAGCTGCTGAGAGCCTTGATCAGGGCTTTGCTTTAGCAGTAGCTTCTAGCCTCCTTCCTAGTGATGCTGTATTCAGTGGCTGTATTTGAAGTGACAGATTTCAGCTCACCCTTTCTGTCTTGTATTTTAACATATTAAAACATGGTAATCCTTTGCATTAAAATACAGAGGACTTCGCTTAGTAGCTTTGTTAGACTGCACATGCTTACACGTTCCCATAAGAATGGACTCATGCCAGTTATTGTATCATTTTTCTGGCTTACATTGCTAGGATAGTCATCTTACCATGTCATTTGAGTTCTCCAAGTGTACTGTTGTACGAGACTCAAGTTATTGTATGAAGACTGTGAATTCTCTGTTTTGGCATAGAGGTAGCAAACACCAGTCATTTTAGCACAAACATAACCGTGCTTCTCCCATTTTGTTGGGGCTTTTTTGTACAGGGAGAAGCGTGTCTAGCATGTTTGACAAACAGTGATTGCATCTCTAGCCATTGTGTGTGCATTTATATGGGGGGAATTAGAGATGTACTTAGAAATGCACATGTGCATATGCAGAAAAAATACTGGTGTGATATTCCAGCATTTCAGCAGGTATATTGGCCCCTTGTGGAGTGTGAATGAGAAATAGCAATTAACATACTGAATTATGCTAGAGTTTATATGTTTCTGCTTCAGTTCCTGCCTGTAGACATGTTGCAGGTGTCAAACTTGGAGCTGAGTTTTGTGAACCAGCAGGGGTATTTGTAATGAAGTAAAGGTGTAGTTGGTAGGAGAAGGTCGTTTCTTCTCAGCCACAGGTCTGCTCACCACTATTCTTGTGCAGCAGCCTGAACATACTCAATTAAAATTGCCATGTAAGCTGCCTATTCCATCCTCTGAACAAAAAAAACAGATGAGGTTTCTTTGTATGTGTATAAAAGGTGAAATGCTCGTTCTAAGATGAAGAGACGCAGTTATTTAATAGCAGCAGAGCCTTTTCAAACTCACTTTTTTGCACATGTAAGAGTGAGGAAATACGAGAAATGATTAAGTCTATGCTTTTCTACTGAATCCTTTTTTTCCCCTATGTTCTTCATGTTCTGTTGGTCCCTTTGAGCACCAATTCATTCACTGATACCTTTAATACCTCAGAACAATTGTCACCTGAGCATGAAAAAGCAGCATCTTCATTGGATATTGCCTTTGTGGCCATGTAGATGTGCCCAAGGATGGTGGAGGATGGCTTGCTTCCAGCTGCTGTTGCTGCTGGAGGTGGCCTCATGCAGTGTGACACTGCGCTCCATTTTTCCTTTATGGTACAAAGTTATAAAAAGCCCTGGATGCTGTTTGGTGTATTCAGCCCTTTGATAGAACAGAGGGGAGATACCATAATGGCAGATACAAGGTGAAATATCTATGTTGCAACATACTTAGCCAAGCTTTTCATTTGAATTAAATAAATACAGAAGGTGCAGCCTTCAGGTAGCAGGGAAAAGTGCTTCATGATAAATTCTGGCAGTTTCCTGGAGACCTGTATAATTTCTCTTTCTGTGATTTTTATCACTCATCTTGTCAGGTTTCATTGTGTTTGCTCTTCCAGGGACATTTTGTGCCTTTGTTTTCCCTTTTGGTAAGAAGCACTTTTGTGACCATAATCTCTCTTACAAATGGGCATGGTCTCAGTCCTGCTTGACTCCTTTATCTTTTGTATAATTCTGTCCCCCTAGTGTTCTGTGGGGTTTTTTCCTCCCTGTTTTGATTGGAATCAGAGTAATCTCTGTAAACGAGAGAAAGAAAACGAGCCTGGGAAGAGCGAAGATGAAAGAGCAGCTACAGAGGCTCAGAGAGCCCTACTGGTGATGCTGGACTCTTAGCCACAGTTGAGAGACTTCTGAAGAGGCTATTTTCTCATTGCTGTTTGTAATCAGCAGGCTCTGGATGGAGCCCAGAGTGTGGCCTGTGAATGTGCCTCCTTCTCAGTGCCCAGGGTACAGAATTGCCTCTTGTTAGCCAGAGAAAGAAAGGGAAGGAGCCAGCACACGCACTTGTACTTGAGCTCCCCAGTTTCATTTGTACTTTAGCATCTGCAGAAGTAGTGCTGACTCCTCTGGACCTGATCTCCCCTGAAACACTCATAGAATCATAGAATGGTTTGGTTAGAAGGGACCTTAAAGCTCATACAGTTCCACCCCCATGCCACAGGCAGGGGCACCTTCCACTAGAGCAGGTTGCTCCAAGCCCCGTCCAACCTGGCCTTGAACACTGCCAGGGATGGGGCAGCCACAGCTTCCCTGGGCACCCTGTGCCAGCGCCTCAGCACCCTCATAATGAAGAATTTCTTCCTAATGTCTACTCTAAATCTCCCCTCTTTCAGTGTAAAGTCATTCCCCCTTGTCTTGCTACTACATGTCATTGTAAAAAGTCTCTCTATAACTTTCTTGTAGGTCCCCCTTTACGTATTGGAAGCCTGTTATAATATTGATACATATGTGGCTGTCCTGGGCTGACATCAGCTGCAGAGCACCCGCTCTGCTGGCAGAACACTGGTGTCTGGGGAAGAGGTGGTGACTATTCAATTAGCAGCCTGACATGGTGGATAACTTCAATGATGGACACCTCCCTGTGACCCTGACCTCTCTGACTGTGTGTTTAATGATAGGCCAGCTTTTCAGAGCAGGGACTGAGAATTTGCTCTGCTTATCAAGTACCTGTACATACAGCCACTGATGTTTCACTTCTGAAACGCTTTATTGCTGGCATGCTTGGCAACAGCAGGTTAATCAAGCAGGTTGCTTCAGCTGCAAATGACTGGGAGGAAATCGAGATAAAAACCTGTCAGTAAAATTTTGTAATCTTCTGTATGTCCCAGAGTACACCAAGCTTTGTGTGGTTTGTGTGTAATGAAGAAAAAACCCACCCTGTAATAATAGATTTAATTAAATTTATCTGCGAGGAGGAATTGAAGTGGAAGAGGTAATTCAGATCTCTCAGCCAGATACAGTGTTTTGTTTTTTACAAAGGAAAAACATGTCTACGTTTCTAGTAGAGCTTTTGATTATTTTAATCAATGGTTTCTTCCCAGCTTGCACAAGATGTTCACTTAGAAGAAACAGCAGCGCTGTGGAAGATCACAATAGAACAATCTATGAGTTTTCTCATAATTAAAGTTCCGTTCTGTTTCCATAATTACCTAACTGCTTATCTGATGTGAAACCCGGAGAAAACAGTTCCTCATCCGTTATATTCAAGCCAGACAACAAACTGAACTGCTTTTAAGGGATTAGCAAACACGCTAATGCTAGAAAGCACATTTTAAAATGCCTTCTGCACTTCGCTGCTACGAGCCTCTTCTAAATTGCACTTCTATCCGATAACCACCAAGTGCTTTACAAACTGTGATTAAACTTGGTAGTTACTTCAGCAGCAAGAGGTGTGTGAGGTGCTTCAGGAAAGCAGATCAAACATAGGTCCTGTGATAGCACTCGCAGTTTCCTTTGTAATTAAGTAATTGTATTTGCAATAGAGCATTGCTGAAACCAGTGGGATTCTGCACGGACCTCTGCAGCTGCCTTCTAGCGCAGAGCTTGTGGCCACAGTGAAGTTCCTCACATAGGGCCTTGCAGAGTGGATTTTGTGTCTGAGAAGACCCAAGTGAAGCAAGAAGACTGATGAAACAGAGTAATAGCGGGAGTAGAAAAAAGGTTATAGTAATAAGGTCAGAGGGATTTCTTACCTGAGGCCAAGCATAGATTCAGTGTTAACATATATATACACATAGATATATAGTTTTGTTAACAAAATTATTACAGATTTGGCCAAAGTAACCTGTGAAGGATGGATTTAAGAAAGAGGGAAAAACACAGGCAGGAAGTATGAGAGGATGCTCTGTGCAAAGGGCAGGGTGAGCAGCAGTTGAGGTGGGAGGGCAAAAGGAAAGGGTAGAAGAAACAGCAGTCTGGTGCCAGTGGTGCAGTACCACTGCTTCTGCTTTCCACACTGAGGTAGTGGTAAGAAATAAGATAACTGGAATGTGCCTCTCAGGGGACTTGCATGGCATTGCTCAGGAAAGCTGTGGAGATGCAGGTCTGGCAGTCAAGAAACCTATCTTTTTCTTAAGTTATCCTTTTCTAGGAAGTGTAGGTAAGGAGTAAAGCGTGGATGTTCTGAAGTGCACAAGGAGATGTCTATAGGCTCTAGGCTGAGACATTTGAAAAAGACTATCAGTTTTTAAATGCACCTTTTTATGCTCTTAAGTGTAGGCAGTTTCTTCTAAGCTGCATGCCCTAAATTAATGGCTTCTAGGAAGCAATTTCTTTTGCAGCCATTACTTCTGTAGTGCTTGTGGGAAGGGGGCATCTGGTCATGCTCGTGCTTTAATATCATGCACACATGCATCATTAGTGAGGGCAGTGAGGTGCACAGGCTCTGACAAAAACTGAGCTCAAGGAACAACTTCAAAACCATCTGTGTGCAAGTTGTTCTGTTTTGGTTTGGTTTGTTAAAGTGGGAGTTTCGAATCTGTGCAGCCTTCAGGCATGGATCATCCCTTCCACGCATGCTTTTGGATTTTACATCTTGCTGTTCTAATGCATGCTGTAGCTTGTCCTGAGTTTAAAGGTCGCTATTGCTACTTCCAGCTGCTGATGGACTGGGAGCATGGATTTTTGGTTTGTCAGGAAGTCAGCGTATCATTGCAGAACAGCAGGATGACATTGTCTCAGTACCAGTCATGCTCCATCGTTGAGTGTATTTTGAAATATCCTTCATTGCTTTTCATGAGCCAGTGATCTTGCTGGGAAACATTTAAGCAGTATTGTATGTCAGGATGATGGAGAAAAAGCAGGATTTTGATTGTTCTTTTTCCATCCTGTCATTGCCAAACTGTGCTGGTGTAGACATTACACCTGGTTTGTCTGAAATGCAGAATTATCCTTTTAAGTTATGCTTGTAATGAAAACCAGAAAACAGGAGCAGATCTAAGCTGTTGGTGGCCTCAGATCACTGGTGGCCTGAATTCTGAGCACAGTTTGAGTCCTAACGTACAAGATTTTCTGTTTATCTGATAGTGGCTACTGCAGCGTGCTTATGCATACCAGCTTCTATACACGCATGTGTCTAAGTTCTGCGCTACAGTTTCTTTCCACAGACTGGTGAGCAAGAAGTTTCCATGTGTGTGAGGTGTTTTCTGTGTGAGTTGGAAGCCCATCATATTTTCATCATATGGTATAAAATATTTATGATTGGTTTTAAAGGCCGGCTTTAGGAGACACTGTGACGTGATTGCATTTAGTAACATAAATCAAAGTCCTTTTCTTTTTGTATATATTTGAGAAGCTATGAGGAGTTATTCATAGTGATTTCTAAATACCAGGGAGACGACCGCTGTGAAAATATTTCAAAGGCAAATAGCTTGAAGCTGTAGAATGACGTTTAGCCAGTTTTAGTTTAAATTAAAAAGTAATCCCTGTTATACATAATAAATGAAGGACAGATCTCTCAAATTGGGAAAAAGAGTTTAAAAAATTAAAATTGAAATGCCTGGGATTCAGGTTCCCAAGAAAAATGTGCTCAATGATAATGCAGAATCAAGTCACAACTGTGGCATCAGTTCTTACCTTTTCATAACCTAACAATGATTCTGCATGTTCTTCTCCTTCACTTGGGTTTTTTTCTTCCACCCATCTCCTATGATCCTGGCTTGGAAGAAGTGTTTTTTTTCCATAGAGTATAAAGCAGCTGCCACTGGAAGCTGTTGTATAACATATGTCCCAGAAGGAGCAAATACATCCCTATCTGCCCATCAAATATTATGCGAACTAGGGCTGATGTTTCTGGATTTGAAGAGATGTTTTCTCTCCTACTGAGCCAAAGGAAAATTTCTGATAGTTCATACCCACGCATGTGCTGACTTGCTTCCTCTGTGCAGTAATTACTTAACCAGTTTCCCAAACCCCAGAGATCTTTAAAGATCAAAACTGACTGGATGGGGTGGATGGAGACAAAGGAGGAACAGTAGCGTGCAATACTTGAGTGTGATGATTCAGTGCACATGGCAGCCATGGATGATGCATGCCAATATATGCAATACATGGATGCACAAATCTGTCTTAAAAAACATTTGCTGTGCCTGGAGCCCCTACGCATCACAGTGTGTAGGTGCTGTCAGCTAGAATTGTATTATGAACTGGACCTAGACAGCAGAGACACTGAACAGGACAAATCAGGTTGTTCTGTTGATCGAACATCAATGAGTATTATAACCTCTTTTTGAATGGTGTTTGTGGAACTTGCATTTGATTTTTCTGTGTACCCTGATTTGTCAAGATTAGGCAATATTTTAAAGTAGTGCTGGAAACTGGATGCTGGGGCAACTTGTAGGCTGGTTTTGGTCTTTTGTGTGGCCTCATGCGCTACCTTTATTGAAAAGGCTGATATAATCAAGTAATACATTTGGACATTGTTAGGAGCACACTTCTCCAGGCGTAGTCAGTCAGGATATTGGAGTTATTTCAAACAATGATAAATAGAGTCATAGAATCATAGAATCAGCTAGGTTGGAAATGACCTTTAAGATCATCAAGTCCAACTGTTCTTCCAGCACTGCCAAGCGCACCACTAAACTGTGTCACTGAGGGCCTCATCTACATGGTTTGTGAACACTTCCAGGGATGGTGACTGCAGCACTGCGCTGGGCAGCCTGTTCCAATGCCTGAGCACCCTTTGGGGAAGGAATTGCTCCTCAGCTCCATCTAAACCTGCCCTGGTGCAGCTTGAGGCCGTTTCCTCTTGTCCTGTCACTTGTTATCTGGGAGAAGAGATCAGCCACCTCCTCACTCCCGTTCTCCTTTCAGGCAGTTGTAGAGAGTGTTAAGGCCCTCCTGAGCCTTGTCTTCTCCAGACTAAACCCCCCCAGGTCCCTCAGCCATTCCCCATCAAACTGTGCTCCAGGCCCCGCACCAGTTCCGTTGCCCTTCTCTGGACCCTCTCCAGCACCTCAGTGTAGTGAGGGGCCCAGAACTGAACACGGGATTCGAGGTGCGGCCTCCCCAGTGCTGATGGGTATTTTGTTTTGCTGATTTTAGGTGTCTACTCATTTGGTTTAGTTCAGGGAGTTTTTATGTTGAAGAATTCTTTAGGTATTCAGACAGTTTTCATACTTACAGTTGCTTTTTAGGGAGAATATAAGAGAATTTCCTTTACATCTTGAAGGTTATACTGGTTTAGGTCAGCCTTTGTTATCAGCTCCAGCCTGGGATCATCAGAAGTGTGTGTTGTTCCAAGGCTGGTTGTAATTGTGACACAGATCAAAATCTCTGCCAGGCTATCTTTCCCCTTTTCTAAAAGCAGATTAGCAGCCTGGCATCTGTTTTCTTCAGGGAGGATGGCACAGATGCCCGTACTGCTGACTCACAGTGGTATAGCTGACCTTTCTGCTATGTGTGGGATGATGAGGGGAAGGTGCACATGTGCTTGTGAGTCACCCCATGTCCCTGATGTTAGCAGATAGGGATGGTGGTTTCTTGCTCCTCTTCAGTGTGAAGCAGGACTGAGCAGTGCTTTGAGTCTCACAGTGAAGCACTTAGTCTGATATACCCTTTCCCCTTGAGCTCTGCGTGTCTTCTCTTCTGCAGTTGGCAGGTGGAGAAGTCTACACAAAGACAGCTCTGTCTCATTGTCAAAGGAGGTTTGGGAAAGGTTAGGCACTGCGAATGCATCAAGTTATTTAAAGTTCTGGCATCAGGCTCCTTCAAGTCTTAAGTGGCTGCATAGAAAATTATAGCTGACCTGCATAGGAAATAAGGTGTACCTTCAACTTGAAAGTCATAAAAATTACTTTATCTAGACCAGATGCAATCTTACCTACTATACGGGCCACTGAACTTTGTCTCAGAGATCTATTCTACCTCTTTTAGTTACGCCAGGTTGGAAAGAAAGTCTTCCTGCTGAAAACATTAAAAAGCCACAAAGCAGCCTTAAGAACCAGTGTGTTATACTAGAGTTCTGTGAGCTTTCCCCCCACTTGCTGTGTGGGTTGGATTCTTGGAAATAAATATAAATATTACAAATAAATATGTTAATATAAATAAGTAATTTAGTCACTAGGTTAGCAAATAAAAGTCTGGAGCACCAGAACTAGGAAAGCTTGGGATCAAGGAACAGGTGACTGAGAGGTGTTAAAAAACATGGATAGCTGCTGTAAAGTGGAACGGTTATTAGTCAAGGGGTTGTGAACAATCTCACAATTTCACATAATTATAGAGTTGAAAAATATACCTTATTAGAAAGGTATTTGATTTATTAAAGAGAGGATTGAAAGTTGCCTTTTTCCTTAGGGAAGAGGTTTCATCACACAATTGTTTCTTTAGCTTAGCAAGAAACAGTATAATTTGATCCAGTGAACAGAAGCTGAAACCAGATAAGAGAACTAGAGATAAGGACTAGAACTAGAGATAAGATGCAGCTCTGAACAGTAGTGGTAGATAAACAATTGGACTTGTTTGTCCAGCAATCTTTACCAGCTGAAGGCTTTGAATCAAAATAGATACTTGTCTTAAAGGTATGCTGTCAGTTAAATGGGGTGTTGATGTAGAAAGACAACCTTTTGCTGCGCAGACATTCGGCTGATCTTTCTGGCTCTGTACCTTTTAAACTGGCGAGTTCTGCCAGCCAATATACACAGATATTGGTGAAGCTGCACATTTTATAGGGAAAGACATTTGGCCAAGTGACTAAACCACAGTAAGCTGTGACACTGGGAGGTACTCCATCTGGGAATTGAGCTGGGCATTCAGAACACTGGGAAGGAATTTTCGGGGCAAAAATACCCTTGTTTGGTTAAGGGAAATAGTTTGTTCATGGGTAGGGGAGAGCCACTCTCCTTCCTCCTCACCAGCTATGGGTCATCATTCGTAGATCTCCAGAGGCAGTCGTATGTATCAAGAAACCTTTTTGCTGTTCTGTGATCCTTGGAGATCTGGCTTTCCTCAACAAATGGAAACCAGGAGAAACCTCTGAGAAGGGACATGTCATGTGGATGAACAACATAATCAGTGAGATTTGGCACAGAGTGTTATCTTACTGCCTCATAGGCGGGTTGATTGCAGAGTTTTCATGGAGTTAATTATTCATCACTGAGTAGAAGCTATCTAGTATATATATATCTGCATATACTATCTTAAATATACTGTCTGTATCTCATGTATCTATATGTACTTCTTTTCATCTCTGATCTGCACAGAATATCCCCAGAGATAAAGAGACATTATGTTTTAGAGTGAAGAAGGTGTTTCTTGCCCTTGGCAGCTTTTGCTGCCATGACCTGTTTGAAGTAGGCTGGCTGCGTTTCAGGATTGGGCCCACTGGGAAGCTGACAGTCACAGTTAAAGCAGGCTCCATTGTCTGAACAAACTCTGGCTCATTTGCTTCTGATCAAAAGTACTTAGTGAGAGGTGCGGCTTGGATTCTTTAAAGCATCTCATTATAGATTATATTTAGAAGTGGGAAGAATATATTATTAATTATGAGGATGCTCTAAAGCAGAAAAGCTGTTTAATCCTGCCCTTGATGAACAGAAAAGTTAGTGTGAAGGAAGGTTATGCAATTAACAGTATATTCATTAGGAGTTCATCAGCTATCAAACTATGCTTATCTTCTGGATAGTACTGGAATATCTGACAATTTTGTAGTTATTGCTTAAGTGATAAGAGCGAGAGACAGAAACTGCTACAGGAAAATTTATGTAATACAGTTTCCATATCTGTTATCTGCCTGTTAGCATGTATATATATACTTTTACCTCTCAGTTTAAATGCTCTCCTGTTGCCTGGATAGGTGTGGGGTTTGCTGGGAAGAACTGGAGGTGGAAGTTAGCCCCACATATTTATTAGCTTACAGGGTTGCTAAATGGCTACAGTGTGTAGCCACTTACTGTGAGGATCATTTCAGGGGGGTTTATATCCTTTGTTCCCACAACACCGCTTTTACCAAGGTAATTTTACCAAGGTGATCAGTGGGTTCATCCCAGTTTTGTGTGCAGTTCTGGTGTCCTCGACATAAGAAGGACATGGAACTGTAGGAACAAGTCCAGAGGAGGCCACGAGGATGATCAGGGGACTGGAGGGCCTCCCGTATGAAGACAGGCTGAGAAAGTTGGGGCTGTTCAGTCTGGAGAAGAGAAGGCTGCATGGAGACCTCATAG
>WYDI02003274.1:0-10939 GCA_009867235.2 Psittacus erithacus
ATCCCTGGCAGTGTTCAAGGCCAGGTTGGACAGGGCTTGGAGCAACCTGCTCTAGTGGAAGGTGTCCCTGCCTGTGGCAGGGGGGTGGAACTGGATGAGCTTTAGGGTCTTTTCCAACCCAAACCAGTCTGAGATACTCCATACCATATGATGTCATGCTCAGCAATAAAAGCTAAGAGAAAGGAGGGCAGGGTGGGGCATTTGTTATTAAGGGGTTGGTCTTTCAAAACAACTCCTATACATAGCTGAGGTCCTACTTCCCACAATGTGGCTGCACATCACCTGTTGGTGGGAAGTAGGGAATAAAATTGTAATCGGTTTCTCCCCCTCTTTCCTCCTGCATACGGCCTTTGCTTTTTTTTAACTAAACTGCCTTTACCTCAGTCCATGAAGGTTTCTTTCAGTGTTGCATGAAGTTGTGATGCACGCATCATGGTTTTGTGCATGTTTCACTTGTTTGATTTTCCTAGCTTCGTATGCTTTTGACATGAATACTTCACTTCCTTAAGTGCAATTTAGCATAGAAACCTGCATTAAGAACCGAGCATTTTATCAGTCTGGTTTGCTATCTCTGCTATTCTGAAGTGGAAGTTAATGATTTAAACAAGAACATCTTTTATTCCTTATTTTATTCACACAGGAGGTGCAAGGGTTAAATCGTTTCTTACAACAAACAGATGAGAAACTCTAGACCATGACCCAGCAAAGCTACGTGCATTTCCAGACCTACAGCTCCATTACCCTGACAAAACTGAGACATCACATTCACAGACTCAACTCTGCAACACAACGCACACTGAAGAGCGGTGCCTACTTTTAGTCAATTGGCTTTCACAGCTCAATCTATTAATCACAGATGAGGAAAAAAAACTTCCTAGCAACAGCCCAAACAACTGAATTGCTAAGACTTCTGAACTTGAAGAGATCATAAAATGAAAGATACTTCCAATCTCACAGACAGCGTTCAATTCACTTCATTACTTCAAAGAAGAATATTACTTTCCTTATGATTCAGTGCACACTATAAATGTGACGGTGAACATTATCTTTAATTGACAGATGAGAATATATACTGGTAGGAGTGAAGTATCTCAGAGTAGCTCAGGTTCATGTTTTCCCTTAGCGAAAAATAAGTAAATCAATCAATCAGCACATAACCACTTTCTCCTGTTCTTTATTCTTTGCTGTAGATGATACACAACTAAAGCAAAGACTTCCTAACTTGACATTCCATGCATCTGTCATCCTGCAAATGGTGTCAGCTACAAACAATTCTTTAAGCTGCACAAAGACCTCTGTGACAGAGAACACAGAAAGCCAAATTTAGTCATGATTCCCTAGGGAAGAATATGGTTCAGAGGCTGACAAACAATCCTGGGATGAGGGCCACAGAGCTTTTATATAAGACTACTGAACTGATCAAAACAGTGGAACTCCTCTGCCTTCACTTCAGACTCTTCATTCCCACCAGCACCAACTGCAGCTGTACATACATATGAAGGAGAGAAGCAACACTACCATATGCCAGGCTTCCTTATTGTTACAGAAGTACTAAAACCAGAGTATGCTGGTTTAAATCCCTAATTGTTACCAACGTACTGCTGATACTCATTTAAGGAATATGCCACCCTGTTGTAACCAAAGGATGTGAATATGACCATGTCCAGAATCTGCTTGCAACCCTGTTGACAACTTCATTACTACTGTTCACACCTTCGTATACTGTGCCACAGTACTGTCATTTTCCATGATATTTAATGTTCATTGGAAATTTGGATCTTGACAGCCTGAAGGCAGCTTTGATCTACCATATTTAGCTTCCAATCAAGGGGATGCAGAGCAGACACACGGTCAGCTCATTCACATTGTCCCACAAAACCTGATAAAAAGCCTCTTTAAGTTCCTGGCCGACCCCAAGTACAGCTTCTGCTGTAATGACTCCAGTTAACACTACACAGCAGGTTGGAAACAGAGCACAGGGAACTTGATTTTGGATTTTTAAAAGCACTATTCTCCAAAGAGAAAAGAATAGCTGTTGTTGAAGGGATGGGGTGGAGGAACGCGACCATTTCACTTGCTGGAGGGAATAAAAGGCCGTAACATGTGAGACCCTCACAATGCTTTCATTGTTTTGACCACTTTCATTGTTTTGACCATTGTTTTGATAGAGGTTCAGCCTTGGACACACTTCAGTCCAAACTCTTTACATTGCCAAAGCCACAGTTCCTTGCCCAGGCTTCTCTGCAACTGATATCCTAACATTAAGTACTGCTGATGTAGATGTATCACTGCCTGTGTAGACCTACCATGGCCACCACTTAAGCCCAGGCCAATGCACAGACTTTCTCATTGACTGCATGCAAAAGAATCCCTTCTAAACTTCTATTTGCTGGTAGGGGAATCCGTAGATGGTCTTTTGCTGGTGTATAGTGTTTCTAAATATGAGCTTGTTGAAACAGAGCTGGTGTTCATGAAACAACTCCATCAAGAACTGAGGACAAGATGACTTAAAACTCACTGCCCTGATGAATATATGTGTGCAGGTAAAGCCCACCCTATGTTAGCCAATATATGCTTGAAAAAAAGCAATTATTGACTACATTTCTAATTTTACATATGAGAAAGTAGCTCTCGAGAGAGCCATCTGTCAGTATCTCACCTCCCACCAAAGAGGACAGAAAACAGGTAGTGACTTGTTTGATTTGATGAATCAGCAAGCAGGAATACTAACCATTGATGTAAGGTAGCAAAGCACAAGCAGCTGTCAGTGGTTTGGTATATTTTATATAATGTATGCTCACCCAGCAGAGTTTTGTAGCATCCTCCCTCTGTCCTCTGCAGTAATCTTAATCCCACAACACAGTTACTATTACAGAAGTTTTATTTAGTCCTCAGTGCACAAAACAGCATACACATTTGTGTATATTAGGGGCAACACAATGTTTATCTATGAGATTTACCTGGAATCAGGCAGCTCAGGGTTCCTTCTGAGGCTGCCAATGGTTTTAGTGCCTGCTGAGCTGGACTCGCTAATGCTTGCTGGCTCCACTAGTTCTCTGGGAAGACTTGGTTGCAGTTTCAGATAACAGATGTCAAAGAATTAATTCAGGGATCCCAGTTTCAGGATTTCAGGGTTCCCTGGCAGTTTCAGACTGGAGAAAAACCTTCGCTGCAGAATTTCATGGCAAAATTCATTGAGAGCTTTTCAATTCATCAGAACAGCACCCACTTCACATGACTGCTGCGAACTCACAATTCTTGTTTCCATGGATTTTTTCCCAATTTCATATGCCATTACTGGCTAATGCTTAATTTGCCAGTCAGGGACATCATATTATCATGAGAAAGGCAGCATGTTAGAGCTGGCAGCAAGTAGGAGCATGAATGACTTAGTTTGGGAATGCTTTTAGATATTTAAGCTACATTAAGACACTTTCCATTATAATAATTTCTCTCTCATACATTTAGCAACAGGATTTTCTAACACAATACCAGAATAATAAAGGTAATTTGTACAAAACACTCCCTCCCACAAATGGCATGCAAGGTTGGCTGCTCTTTATACAAAGATCTATTACTGCCTGTTGCAGAACTTCAAAGCTGCCTTATACTGATTTTGATGTCACTAGCGTCTGAAGAGGGAATAATTTGGGGAGTAGGAGGAAAAAAAGCCTACTAAAAGGAGACCTAGAAACATCTTTCCCCAGAATGCATTTGTTTCTATTGTGTCCCTACAGCCCAACCCATTTTAAAAACAAGATTAATGTTCTCTACAGTTATCCTCATAGAGGTATAAATGCCAGGAGTAGAAAAGGGGATTTAAAAGTATCTTTAAGAGCTCCCCCATCACTATCTTCACTATCAGTACTGAAGGCCATATTCAGAAACATCACTGAAACTAGTAACTTCACATGATTTATTTCTTAACATCCAGTTCAAGCAGTTATTTGCAAGCTTTGTGTCTTTAAATTCCCATAATGTTAACCAGTCAAAAGCTTTGCCTTCCCAGTCAGACACCCAGCCCTACTTGCTCCAGCACACCAGCGGCTTGGCATTCCTCATTCCCATCCCACTAAGAAGGCTTACAGTTCCTCCTTTCTTCCCATCCTCCCTCCTTTTGCCTGTTTTCCACTGTGCCAGGATCCCTGTGGGGTACTGCCCTCTTCTGAGCCTCTTCCACTCCTTCAGCCTGCACACCTTTGTGCTCACCCTTTTTGCTGGGGAAAGAAGTCACTCAGGTACAAAAACAGGGCTCTATGAGGAAGTTTTTCTCAGCCACTTAGCCCCATCTCTCCCCCCTTGTTTGTTTCTTCAGTGAAGGTTTCCAGCCTCTGAACTGCACCCATTCAGCTGCTTTTGATAAGGAAAGGAACAAGACAGGCACATATCCTGGCTTTTATTTCAGACCATTTCATGGATCAGAGATCCCTAGCATCCATGTATCATGTTTTCAGTAGCTTTCTGCTTGCTGGTCAAAGTAATTAGCAGCTCTCTGCCAGCAGGTAACACCTAGTTACATGCTTTCTCCATACACCACATGCTCTCAGCAGAAAGTACCATTATCCATCCTTCTGCTATTACACCGCAGCCACCAGTTCTGACCATTTTTACCTAAACACTATCAATTTTCTCTCCCTGATAAATCAATCCTTCATTGTAGGATGCTCCAAGACTAACTCTATTTCATAGAATCCCAGACTGGTTTGGTTGGAGGGGACCTTAAAGCTCATCCAGTTCCAACCCCCTGCCACAGGCAGGGACAACTTCCACTAGAGCAGGTTGCTCAAAACCCCTTCCAAAGCCCCACGGCAGGGGGTTGGCACTAGATTCTGTGATCCTCAACCTGATTAAGAACTTGTCACACATTCACCACCTGGGGTTTTCCAGAAGCCTACAGTCTGACACTTTCTGCACTGCCTTAACTGATGCCCAGGTTTTCCAAGTTGTGAACTCCCCTGGGATATCTCAATTTGGGTACTCTGAAGTTCATGTTTTTCCTGTTTCCTAACAGCCCAGAATGACACAAAAAGGCAGTTTACTGGAAACAGATTGCTCTCTTCATTACCAGTTTAAAAAAAGCCTGTTATTTCTGCAGCATATGTAGACACACAAGCTACAAAACAGTATCAAGGTAAACTGGAAATTAATAGATCATAGGGTATGATTACAAAGGACCCATCACTGAGAGAAATCAACTGGCATTACAAAAACCTCAGAAGACACAGTAAATTCTTGCAATGTATTCACGCTAAACAAGATTATTCTCCATCTTACTGGAAAGGTTAGGTGGAAAGACCATGCAAAACCACACAGGACTGTGGGGAATCTCAATTCCCCACCCCACCCCCCCCCATCTTTCCTTCCCTGTGAATATGCTGGGATGGATTCTCCTCTACATAGGCCACTGATAACGCACTATACTTCAGCTATTGTAAAGCAATTGAGTATCTGGGTGAAAATACCAAAGAACTGATTCAGTCTGAGGTGGTTTGATTGAACTATGATGTTAGCAATATCCTAGTTTTAGGTATTAAATAAAATCATGAGACAGGTTCCAGAATTAAGAGCTTCTTTAAACATAAATAGAACCAAGAGGGGGAAGGTCTTCACTTTTCTTCCAATATTAAGTAATCCAAACCTCTTAAAATATCTTAGCTTATTCTAGATAAATGAAGTATAAGAGCTGGAAAATATTCTTCTCCATTTAAATGAAATCCAGGAAGAAAAGACAAAAGACATTTGTATTTCAAATATATGAGGGTCAGCAACATCTGACTGATGAAACGAGCCCTGCTAAACAGCTGGACAAATAACCTAATGACTGAGGGGAGAAGAGGTAACATGTAGACTGGTTTTGTGCTAAGTCAGTAAGAAAACAAAAAGACCCCATAAACATTTACATATGGGACCAATACTGTGACTAATTTATTCCATTCATCAGCATGCAATTCTCAAGCCAGATTTTACCTGTTGGAGAAGAACAGATTGCAGTAAACAATGTTCACCCATATTTGAGCATAATGTAACTAACTACATTTCTTTTGGATGTATAGAATTTAGTACTCTACCATCTCATTGTCATTGTTGCCTTGGATACAAGAACTGCTCTAAATCAACTTAATAATTAAGGATTTTATCTTGGAAGATTCTGTGCATTCTGGCTTCCATCCAGCAAAGCACTTACCTACCTGCATACCTTTAATCACTCAAGTGGTTTCAATAAAGTGGGACAACTTACTGCCTTAAAGTTCAATTACATGTTTTAATCTTGCTGGATTACAGCCAGAGCACTGAACACCTTGCAAACCCCAAGCAAGAACAGTCATTGTGGAAGGGAGTAGCATAAATGTGGTACATCGTGTTGCTAAGCTTTTGTAACACAAAAAGGTGCATAAAGTGTTTACTTCCTTATTGACTGCAGATTCTTATCTGGTAAGAACTTTATTACATGGTTTTTATTTAATGAATAAAATCAAAGTTATCTCAGGGCCCAGCAGCACACGCCATGTAAATACTCTAACCTAAGCATGTATCCAATTGCCTCCTGACCCACAAAGTGCAAGGCATCAGCAGGAGCAGACACTGGGTGGGTTCTGCAGGACTCTGTGCTCTTCCGCTTCACAGTGTGTTAGGGACTGCTGAGTTTACAGACCAAGTTTGTTAATTCAAAAACCAAACTCAAACTGACTGCAGGTTTTGATGTGAAGCAGGACCTCTTTCCCATCCCCTTGTCTTTGGGTTGCTTGACCCCATCCTTTGCAGTGGGAGCTGAACACAATGCATACAAACAAGCCGTTGTTATCAACATAGAAGTCCCCAAGGTCAAGTTTACATATGGGGCTTTTTTGCTAAACAGAATTAAAGTGTAACCTTGGCAACAAGGAAAGAAGGAAAAAAAAAAAGTCAAATCACCATAGGAGAGACTATTACTGGAAGCTCTTATACTTCCCTGCAGAAGAGCAAGAGGGTTAGGTTCTTCAGTGTTCACATTACCCCTTTCCTTAAATCCAGGGCTGGCATCCCCTTCCCAGCAGAAGGGTCTCACTTTGCACAGGGCCATCCACAGGTACAAAACATAGTGAGTAACCAGCTGGAAAAGTTTGGAATAGTGCTGGAAATGAAACTCAGGGGTGCCAACTGCCGAGTTTTCCAGAAGGAACACTGTCTATCCACCCTGCACAAGCAATAGGCCTGGCTTCCCAGAAAGGGTGGAATATTAGGATATGAAGATGAGGTGTCAAAAGCCCTGGGTTTTCTCTCCAGTTGAGCTGGACACAGGCTAAAAGCAGAGCCAGCGGAAGAAGGAATTAGGGTTTTGTCACATTTGCCAAAAGCATCCCCATTCTACACTGCGTGCTCCTGGGAAAATGAAGAAGGTTGGACAGGGCCTTCAGTAATCTGGTCTAGTGTGAAGCATTCCTGCCTGCAGCACAGGGTTGGAACTAGATGAGCTTAAGGTCCTTTCAAACCCAGACCATTCTGTGATTCTACATCCACTGCCCAGCCTCAAGCCTCTCCATTTCTGCACTCCTTTAAATCACTGTTGAATTGGCCAGACACACTTTCTGGGTCCAATTCTCTGCCTTGAACCACGTGACTGACCTTCTGAAAGTGTTATTGTTCTTTGTGAGAGCATTTCGAATGAATAGACACAAGTGAGAGGGCTCTGCGACTCTCAAAAAAGCAAAAATTCAAGCAGACTGGAGAGTCTACTCTGATACACAGCCCTCACCTAGGTAACAGGGATAACAACGCTTTTCTGGTGGGGAGGAATGCTGAGTGTTTGGAATATGATCCTAGATCCTAGCAAGTAAGATAAGCAAGTAAAGAAAAGATATTTATAGAGAAAACAATAACCCCATTTCCTTTCCCTCTTAATCTTCACCAAATCAAGTTTCAGAGTCCTCTTACACTGTCCTTGCATTTCTTATACTTTAACCCTAATGTTCTCTGACACAGGGAAAAAACAAGAACATGTAAAGATATGAAGTATTCTAGCTTTTCTCTTCTCTCACCATCTTCCCTCCAAACTACATAAAGCCAGAAGAATAGCGTCTATAGACCAATTCAACTCAATAGGTTGAAGCTGCTCTCAAGGGAGTAGTCATAGTCTAAGCAAACAAATCTCTTCCAACACTCCCGAGGACCATTAACAAAAGGTCACTTTGAAGTTTTGCCATTCTCTTCAGCTGCTTAATTGCAACACACCAAAATATCACTTCTATAAGCCAGAAGCACACTCCTCATTCCCAAAAACCAGCCAAACCATCCATGTGTCCTGCTTTGCATTAAGCAGGCACAAATCTCCCCGAGCATCAGGAGTCTACCAAAAGGCCTTATGTCCATAAATATTTCTTATAAAATGCATAACAGGGGAAGGAGGTGGAGGAGGAGGAGATCAGACACTGACAAGGCTGCATGGAGAAACTGCAGTTTCTATCCTGTTCTGTTCTTAGCTTCCTGCTTCTCAGTGCTGAGGAATTTGCTTTAACCTTTTAACTGCTTCTTCATTTTGCACTATATCAAGAGAGAAATGGGACAGCTGCTAGTAAGTAGTGCACTATTAGCAAGTAGTACTGCTCAGAGCACCAGCTGTCCTGCAAACACTTACCAGACTTTCCTCATTAGTGACTAATATATTCAGGTAGTAGCAAATGACAACAGTTTTGCTTTTTGCCAACAATATGGATCTTTAATACAGCAGAAAGTCTTGCCTGTTTATGAGCCCTGATAGGAAGAAAAACAGTGGAACAGCTGGTCCTGGGGGAAAGAATTCATGTTTTAATTACCTCAGTGTATGAATTTGATGATCATTATTTTCAAGAAGAGGGGCTAAGAACAGTGCATAAATGGGGGTGGGAGAGAAAAAAAAACGTAAAATGGGAATTTAAACCCTACATATGATAGCGTCCCTTTGAAATCACATGCATCCAAGACAAGCCGATAAGAAATCTCGACCTGGTCTACAGGCTGCTTTTAAACTACAGCCTTGCTGTAAGGGTTCATGCACTGAGTCAAGGAAGGAATTAAGTAATTGACTTGGGTTTTCTTTAAAAGACTAAGTAGCACTATATCCACAAGACCAAACACACCATAAAACAGCAGCATTCTGGAAAAGACATTCTGACTGCTGAAATGGGATGAGAGCGAGCCTCAAGAAAAAAGTGTCAGTAGAATAAAGCAGCATGTATTTAAGCAGAAGAGATTTTAAGAGACTATTTTCCATTCAATAAAAGTCTGTGCCTGTCATTCTTGTGCATTTCAGACAGCAAACTTGCGTGAGGCTGTGTTCTTCCCAACTCATCTTTTCTTAAAACAGAAAAAGCTGAAGTTGGTACCACCACAAGGAACAGCCTCTACTCATACAAGTGGAGAAGACATGCAAAGTTTGGTCCCTTTTCCTCTGCCATGGTCTTCCTTGGTAACTAAGTGTCTCTACTCTCCATGAAACCAAAGAACAGTTTAAGCTTCAGCACAGCGTGTTTAAACAAACAAGTTGTCCCTGACACAACCAAAGATGTCCCTGCATGACTGTACTACTGTGAGACTAGGAAAGATTCCCTTCTTGGTAGTACAGTGTAAATCCAAAGTAATTGTAAAAGAACCACATCACTGTACAGCCCACATTTATCTCAATATTGCCAAGGAGACCTGAGACCTCTTGATTATTTCCATCTCTTGTCACATTTATAACAACTGACAGAATCAGCTTGCCTGAGACAAGAGTCAGTCACTGGGGAGGGAGGAGTAACAGCCAAAAATGTGTCAAACATGCCCCTGTTACAAAGACATCCGAATATCCCATTATTGCTGCGTGATCATTTTGTGATTTTGTACCTCCTTGTCTCAAATAGAGCATGATGCTGTCCATAACGCTTCATTAACCCTCAGGTCCTCAGGGAGGCTGATCTATTTGGTTATTACATATCAGATCTTCCCCTGCAGCCTCCAAACCGAAGTTAAGAACAGTTCTATAATCTTTATTTATATATGCAGAGTGAACAAAAGTATTCTACAAGGGAGTAACTTCATTTCATACTCTACAGTGGTGCTTAAGGTGATTACTGTAGCTTGAAATGACTGAAACATTCAAACTCTCCTCCAAAGGCTACATTGAGTGCTATTTTAATCCCTATTGGGATCTCTTTCTCCTCCACAAAACCCAAGTAAAATAATTCCTTTTAGCATGCAAGCACTCCCATGTCATTTCAGCCCAGGAATTAAGGACTTTGGAAGTGGGAGAAAAAGTCAAAAATAGGAAAAAAGTAAAAGGCTGAAGGGCTTAACCTCAATCTTCACTTTTTCACTAGATGTCAAGTGCAACTATGACCAGAGACCACCACAATTCAACTGGCTGACCTGGAAAATGAAAGGATGAAGAAAAATATGCATTCTTCAAGACAACACTGCTACTCCCAGTGCTATGACCTGAAGTTTCCTCACGGTAGCTTTTGCACAGGCAAAACCAGCCCACAGCTTTGTATCAGCATAGGTTCAATATTGCTCCAGAATACTAAGACACCATAGCACTGGGATTTGCACAGAGCAGCATATAGGAGACTGATGTCTTTGATGTTAGCTCCAACTTCATATTTAGATCAAGTTGGTCATGGACTTGCCCAGGTGAGTTTTGAATCCCTGCAGGGATGGATGTACCAACACTTCTGCAGGCCCTGGTTCTAGTGTTTGACCTCCCTTGCAGTGAAAGGGTTTCTTACTGTCTTGGTTTAAGCCCAGCTGTAACACAGAACCACGCAGCCATTCGTGCACTCCCTCCCTTCCTCCCCCCTGCTCCCAGAGGGATGGGGAGGAGAATCGAAAGAATGTAACTCCCACGGGTTGAGATCAGAACAGTCCAGACTTGCTGTGGTATGGAATACCTCTTTGCTCAGTTTGGGTCAGGTGTCCTGTCTCTGCTTCCTCCCGGCTTCCCCTCCTC
>WYDI02003277.1:0-24696 GCA_009867235.2 Psittacus erithacus
CGGGGCGGAGGCGCGGGGCGGGGCGGGCGCTGCGGCGGGGTCGGGCGCGGGGAGGCGCGGTCGCTGCCGCCGCCACCTGAGGCGGAGGAGCGGGGTTGGAGCGGCGGGACCCCGCGCTGAGGTAACGGCGGTGATTTGGGCCTCGGGAGGCGCGGAGCGTGGTGTGATGTGAAGGTGGGCAGGGGGTTTCCGTCGGAGGTGCCGTTCTTTCGCCTCTACAGCGGCCACCTCGCTCGCCACAGGCAGAGACACCCGCTCCCGGAGACGGCGCTGTGGGGGGCGGCCATGAAGCGCCCTCCGGGCAGGGGAGCGAGCGGAGCGAAGGGTTAAGTCCCCCACTCGGCTGCGGCGGGCCGAGTCGAAAGGTGGTCGTCCTGTGCTCAGTCGCGCGACATGGAGATGCTGGATCCATTCCCTCTCCCGCGGCAGATGCGGGGAGCGTCCCTACCGGGCGCGGGGAGCCAGCAGAAGGGGATGCTCGTCCCGTGCATTTTCCTTCCCTTTCCGTTAGGGACCCAAGCGGAGGGGATGAGGATCCTCCTTCCCTCCGCAGTGCACCGGAGCCCCGAGGAGCAGGGGTGCCGTTCCCCCTCCTCACACCCGCACGTCGTCTTCTGCAAAGCGGTGAGGACCCAAGGGGTTGCTAGATCCACGCTTCCTTCCTTTCATGTTGCAGTGCGGTAGCCGCAGGAAAGAGATGCTAGTCCTATGCACACCTCCCTCGTCCTTTCCGCTTTGCAGTGCAGAGAGAGTCCGGGGGGATACTGTCTCTATCCGCACGCTTTCTTCCTTTTGCAATGCAACGGAGGACCCATGGAAAGAGTGCTTATGTAGCCTTATGTACATATATGTCCTTCCTTTTCCTTTGCAGTGTGGCAGGAATCCAAAGGGATGATAGTCCCATGTGTGCACTTGTTCCTTTTGCCTCTTAAACAGTGAGGATTCAAGGGGGAAGGGGATGCTGGTTGAGTCTGCGCCCTACCTCCTCTCCCAAACTAAGCTAGCTCCTCTCCAGTTTCTTTAGCTTGCCATGCAATAGGAACTCAAGCGGAGAGAGATGCTAAACCTGTACTTCCATATACATGAAGAATCTGACCATGAAAGGGCTCTGCCTTTCCGTCTTCCTTGCGGTACAGCTGGGACAGTCATGATGTCATTGTGAGGATGGAGAGGGGAAGAGGAGATGCTGTGTGCCTCATCATTCTGCCCTATTAGTACAGTGAGGATGGGAGAGTGTAGCACGTGCCGTCTTTCCTCACAGTCTCTTAACTGAAATTGAGGATGTGGGAGATTATCATGTGGTTCTCCCTTAATACATAACAGAAGTGCAACAGGGGAGCTCAGCATTGGAGTTTCTTTCCCACTGACTAATTAAAATGGAGTTGGAATAATAATGTATTCTCCTTTTGTGCCTTCATGTGGGTGGGAATGGGCTGGGGAAGCACTGCTGGTGCTTGTATGCAATGCATGAGTTCCTTTCCTTTCTCCATGATCGGAACTGTGTGGGGAATGACTAAAGTGACATTCTCCTCTTGTCTCCTCACTTGTACAGGAGGAGTCTGGTTTGTTGTTTTATCATGCCATTTCTCTGGGACAGATAACTGTGAATTAATCCACCTACATACTTTCTTTCTGAAGTCTGATGACTTTTTTCTCATTCTCCCTTAGTAATTTGAAATTTATTTGAAAAAAAAAAAATCACTTGTGGGAGTCAACCCTTTCATTTCATGATTTTCACTCTTGATAATGGTTGTCTATGCATGTCTTAATTTATCCTTTACATCAGGAATTGAATAGGCTTCCTGTGATTATAAATAATGTATAAATCCATAACCAGACTAACAAACTAGTTGTTTCCTACCCCTTTTGCCCGCAGTATTTTTGCAGTGCCTTGGGGTAGATCGGTGGGAATCCCCTCCTCCTTTTTTATCCCCAGTGTCATCGAAGGTGTTGTGTTTTGTTTCTATATGCATATAAAAGTAACCACAAAATTTCATATGTAGAGGCTTAACAAAGAGTATACAGAACTGGATCTGTGGTAAGAAACTATCTTGACATTAAAGATTGCTTATTACAGCATTCATCTGTCTACACCAATTAATAGGTCATCATTTGCAAAACCTTTGTCTTCTTTCGCAATGATGCAGTTGTCTTTTCACTTAATTTCACCTAGAATTTATGTGGTTTTTTTCTTCCATGAAAGGGTGCTGGATGACTAGGCTATATAATTTGATGTTCTTTTCTGTCTCTAGTAAATATATTCTTTATTTACTTTTTGGTACTATGTTGTAGTGAGATCTTGAGCAGAAAATGAAAAAGTCTTGAAAAGACATGCCTTTTTTATTTTCTGCTTTTTGCACAGTTAAAACTTTTTGTGGCTTACTGAGCCTGGGTTTTTGCATGTTTTTTCTCAGTTTGAGGTTGTGGGAAGTCAGAGGATGGGTGATTTGTGTGGAGTTTCTGTTTTGAATGTCATGAATATGATGATTTGTGCAAAGTGTTCTTGGAGTTTTTCCCAAGACTCTAGATCCTGGCCTGGATTTGCCCAATGTTTGTACTTCAGAATTTAACATAGTAATTGGTGTGAATGCAGTTCAGCTGCCACTGCTTCTGAACCTCTTGGGTGCCATTCCTGCAGTGGTCAGTAGAATTACGGGGAGCATGTGAGGAAGTCTACTGCTAATCTGCACTGCAGATTGACTTCACTGAAGTTGTTGAATGAAGTCTTTTGGAGCTGGCAATCAAAGTTTTGGGGAAAAAAAACCCCAACTTGAAACCAGTGTTCTGGAGATGACAACAAACTGAAAAGGCTTCTTTTCCTGGATTTGGGGAGCTGTTATTAAAATGTTGAAATCAAAGGGACTAGATTAGAAGGGAATTGGGCAGCTTGTACAGAACTAAGTAGAAATCAGTTTTGCTTGTCTAGAACTTGTAATCTTCTGGTCAGGATGGGAGAATATGCAAAAGTCTTCAGATTTAAGTAATGCTGCCTGGCAGATGGCATAGTTCAGAGCTTGGTTTTGTGGGCTTGGGGATTTTTTTTTTTGTTTGTTTGTTTTTTTAGAGAGACAACACATTCTTAAAAACTAAGTCCTTGGATCAGAAGGACATAGCTTTTCAGGGCTTGTTCAGCCTAGAGAAGAGAATGCTCTGGGGAGACTTCAAAGCAGCCCCCTAGTATTTAAAAGGGCTGACAGGAAAGCAGGAGAGAGGGACTTCTGACAAAGGCCTCTAGGGACAGGACAAGGGAGAATGGCTTTAAACTGACAGAGAGGAGATTGAGATGAGATATAAGGAGGAAATTTTTTCCTCTGAGGGTGATGAGGCCCTGGCACAGGTTGGCCAGAGAAGCTGTGGCTGCCCCATCCCTGGCAGTGTTCAAGGCCAGGTTGAACAGGGCTTTGAGCAGCATGGTCTAGTGGAAAGTGTCCCTGCTCATTTCAGGAGGGTTGGAACTGAATGAGCTTTAAGGTCTCCCCAAACCCAAACTGTTCTGTGAGTCTATAATTTTATTCTATGAAATTAGACTAAAATCAGGTGTGGTTAGATGTAGCATGTCGTAAATACTGTGGCTAATTTTGATCTTTTAAATTCAACTTGTTGACTGGCCAGAATGTAAGTGAGATGCTGTGATTTGAGCTGTGTTGGTTCTGCCACCTCACTTAAGGTGTGAATGGGTCTGGTCGTGATCTTTTCTGGTCATGTTCTATTTTTCTTAGGTTTGGAACAGTTTTACTATTAATATTGTCTATGTACTTCAGGGCTGCCTCAAAGATGGATTCCCCATCAATAGATGTGAGAGAGTAAGGAGCCTATGAAAGCAAGTTGCCAATTACCCTAATTTATTATGGTTATATTTAGCATCTTGGTCTTTTTCCTATTTGTATGTTTGTTTTTCCCAGCCTGTCTTGCACAGCTACAGCAAAACCATTGCCTCACATGATTTTAAAGAGAAGCACAGAAGTGTTTAGGTTAGAAGAAACCTATCAAGATTATCTAGTCCAACTCTCAAAGGATATGAGAGTTTCAAGAGCTATATGCTGTTTAATTTTTCTGACCATAAGATGGGCCTATGTAAACAACAGTGTGCATACATAACTTTTTTGATGTGCTGATACCAGCATGAGTCTGGTTATTAACTCTTTTGTACCTCTCACAAAGTTTGCTGTAGGGAGAAAGGAAAAACTTTCTCCTCCGCTAATGTGTAGAATTTGTTTCCTTTCCTGAATATCTAAGGAAAACATTTACTCTCTCAAGATGGGAAGTCTTCTCAAGTTTGTGATTGCCTACTCTTGGGAATATTGATAGAGCGCTTGGGGTTCTCACATTCAAACAGAATTTCTAAATTACTGCTATGTTTTTTAACCATATTTTTTTAAAAAGCAGTTGGTTGGAGACTGGATTTTGCAAATTTCATTGCTGTAAGACAAAACTATTCTAAGAAAAGGACTTCTTTATATTTTTATGGGTCTGTCTCAGCACCATATACTGAAGTCCCCATTCCGCTTGTTCCACTCCAGCCCCTTAGCGCTGAGAAAATGCAGCTCCAGCCTTGGGGAACGATTGTTTTTTGAATTGGCTCTATAGGTAGAGTAGAACTGGCAGAACAACCCTCCAAAATACCTTTGCAATCTCCATCTTCAAGAGTCTGTGGAGGAAGGGGTGCTCAAAGAATGCTGTCTTTTGGCTTACCCCTGGCTGTTATGGAGGTTTCTGGAGAGGAATTGCTGAGATGTGTGCCATTAAAATGGGTTAGAGACAACAAATAAGTTGTTTACAACCAAACTAAAATTATCTATTTGAACACAGGGAGCCAAACCATGACTGTAGTTTGCTGGGCAGAGCTGCAGTCTCCAGTTCTGCAAGCTGGGACTTGTGTATTGGTGGTAGTGACTGTTTTGTTTTTGTTTTATAATTATTCAGCAAAAGCTGTGAGGCCATGCAACTAGGGAGATGCTATCGATGTGAATGTACCAGTATAGATGCTGAGTCATAAATAGCCGTGTTTCAGTATGGTCAATGATTGTAATGCTCACACAGTTAAATTTAGTCCTTCATAGTAAATACATTTCCCATTTTCTCCCTCCTTTTTGGGTAGAGTTTTATAGCATACCAGCTTCTTTTTTGTCAGAAATAGCCTGGAACCAGGGTTAAAACTTGCCAAGGGACCCTCTAGTCTTGCACATGAGAACTTGAAGCAATTTGTCTGCCAGGCTATTTAGAGCTGAAGTATTTTAAACAATTACAAGACTTTTTATTATGTTGTCTTTGTTGTGTTCTTTATTCTAGGTTATCTAACAAAAGAAGAAAGTAACTTGACTGTTCTTCTGTCACAATGGGGTCAGTTGTTTGGGAATGTGGTTAAGCATTTTAATACTTTAACCTACCACTTGCTATATAACATTGCAAAAAGAAAAGGCAAGATTTCTATCATGTCTGTCTGTAATGCGTCGTCTTCTGGATTGAGCTAAGGATGTTGTATGCAAAGAGGATTCCGATTTTGAAGAACCTTAAACAAGGACTGAAAACGTTGCTGTTGAAGTGAAATCTGGGGTTACATGAGGACTTGGAGCTTTCTGACTGGGCTCAACAACCAGCCCCATTCTCAGTGTGGAAGGATGGCTATTAGCTGGATATTCTGTTACCTTTGGCTTTGGGATGTTTTGATGGGGCACACGAGAGGGCACAGTTTATTTTCTTGTGAGCCCATCATCTTGCGGATGTGCCAGGACCTGCCTTACAATACCACCTTTATGCCTAATCTTCTGAACCATTATGACCAACAAACAGCAGCATTAGCAATGGAGGTAAGCCTGTTTCTTTTCAGCAATATATTTTTGGCTGTTAGTTGACAAATAATTGGTAACAGAATCCAGGAAGATGTTTATATTAGAAATAATTGAAAAAATAAAAAAATCAAAATAACTAGTATTTTAAATGTAAAACCAAATACTATTTGCATAAGATGTATTATGTATACTAAAATATTCTATGACTACAGCGTTTGCCTAATTTAATATAACTGAGTGTGAAATAGTCTGTATATGTTTGTGTGTTAGTCTGTTACTTTAAATAGTTAGATCAAGAATGCATATTTTGAATGGTCTGTCACTTAACTAAATGCCAGGAAAGCAGCATACTGAACAATGACTAGAAGATCTTCAGTTCTGAAGACTACATTCTTTGGTGGTTTTGTAATATTTGGTCTTTTCTTACTTGCCTGAAACTCAGTGTGAAGAAAATGAGAATAATAAGACATACTATAAGAATAACAGAAATTGCTCATGTATTAGCACTGTTTTTCTCAGCTGCAAGAATGTCTGGTTTATGGAAAATTTAGTTCTTCCTATTCCATGTACAGGAAGACAAGCTTTGAGACTTGCACTTAATTTGTAATAATGGTACCTCATTACTGTTACCATTATTCCTCAAACCCTGCTTTAGATTGATGCATAAGAATTTTCTCCTTTTCAAAAAACCCAACACATTTACACTTTTGTCTGTCTAATCTTTCTTTGGAGAACTTTCCTGATGGGGCTTTAGCCACACACTTAGTCTCTTTTTATCTCTACAGTAGTTTATGCTAGACTTTTAAGTTCACTTCAGTTTAGTCTCTATCCTGCCACCCTACCTAAGGAGTTTCCTTACTTGGTATAGTGTGATATGACTGAAATTGATGGAAATTAAGAATATTAGGCAGGGCTGACTGTCAGCCTATTCAAATTTTCTTGAGAGATTTGTGCAGATTAAGTTTGTTTGTATTTTTGAAGTGCTTGAGAATCCTTATGGGTACTGTCCTGTACACTGAGGACAGAAGAAATAATCATGTTTTCATCTTTGAATGCTCTTCCTGATCATATAGAAACTTAATTGTTCTTGTTAAATAATAAAAACCCAAGGCTTTGTGTAGTCTTCCTATGGAAGAAATCTGGTTGTGAACCAGATTGGACAGGCTTTTTAATATAAGAAGAAAATAGAGATTCTGCCATGGTTTAGGCCCAGCCAGTAACTCAGAATTTGCTTTGTTTTAAAGAACTATGGGCTTGCATTGCAATGGTTCATTTGGATGTGACTAAGGATTTCAGTTATATTAAATACATAGCAACAGGAATGAATTTTATTTTAGAATTGGTTCTGGTAAGCTCTGGGGACCTTCGAAGATCTAGCTGTAAGGAGGATAAATGAAGCCAAAGCAAGTAAGCAAGTTTAGTATGATAACGGCATGAATAGCTGGGTGTGTACAAATTATTTAATATGCTTTGGAAGGTGGAATTTAGAATATTAAAAGAATTGATGAAACCAACTGGACTGAAGAAATCTGGGACTTGGCTTGAAGAGGTGTGGAGATAGTGGGGTTTGGTTTTGTCGCATGGTGGAAGAATTCTAGAATCCCATTTTGGTAGGAACCTCAAGGATCATCTGGTCCAACCTTTCTTGGCAAAGCATGACCTAGACTGGATGGTCCAGCACCCCATCCTGCCGGATCTTAAGTGTCCAATGTTAGGGAGTCACCACTTCCCTGGGGAGGTTATTCCAATGTCCAATTGTCCTCAGGATGAAAAATTTCCCTCTTGTGTCCAGTTGGAATTTCCCCAGGAGTGACTTGTGCCCATCACCCCTCTTCTTTTCCATGTGACTCCTTGTAAAAAGGGAGTCTCTGTCTTTCTTGTAGTCACCCTTTAAGAACTGGAACACTGGGATAAGGTCTCCCCTGAGCCTTCTTTTTTCCAGACTGAACAACTGTAAAGATCTTGAGATTACATTTTAGATATGTTAAGCTGTAAGATTGTTGAGAAAACTGAAAGTGATAAATATGTATATGTTAGGGGAAATAATATTCCTCATATCAGTTGTAGTGGTCAGCTTATTTCATTGGACTTAACAATAGTTTGTTCTGTTGAAATGTCAGCTGAAAGCTTGACAGAGCAGTAGGAAAACCAAAAGGAAAATCAGACGTGGAATAATTAGGAAAGGAATAAAGACCAGACATTACAGTGATGTTATAGAACCCTGTGGCTCACAAGTAACTGGAGTGTTATGTGAAGTTCTAAGCTATCTCAGAAAATGAGTTTGAATTGAAATAGATCCAGAGAAGAACAGGAAGAATGACCGCAGGCTTTTGGAACAAGTGGAACATGTCCCATATGAGGAGCGTTAGACTGTATCAGGGCGCTTTAGCCTACTTTTAAAATAGAACAAAACCACCACAACAACAGCAACAATTCCCATCGTAAGTGGCATGCAAAGGGTTACAGGAATTGACTTTATACTGTCTCTTCCAGCACAGGAACTAGGTTGCTAGAAGCCAAGTCAGAACAAAGAGAAAGAGGTGGTTCTGCAAATAAATGGCAGTATAGAGCTGTGGAACTCTTAGTGCTGTGGATGCAAAATGTTTGAGGAGACTGGAACACAACTTGAAGGTAATGCCAAGGAGGATGACTAGATAGAAAAAACCACTTCAGGCTCTTCAGCAGAATGGGTGAGTTGGAGCAAGTTCAGAGAAGGACACGAAGATGCTCTGAGGGCTGGAGCAGCTCTCCTATAGAGACAGGCTGGAGAAGAGAAGGTTCTGCAGAGACCTTTGAGCAGCTTCCAGTGCCTGAAAGGACTGACAGGAAAGCTGGGAAGGTGCTTTTGACAAGAGCCTGTAGGGATAGGACAAGGGAGAATGGCTTTAAACTGACAGAGGGGAGATTGACATGAGATCTTACGCAGTTCTTCCCTGTGAGGGTGATGAGGCCCTGGCACAGGTTGGCCAGAGAAGCTGTGGCTGCCCCATCCCTGACAGTGTTTAAGGCCAGGTTGGACAGGGCTTGGAACAACCTGGTCTAGTGGGAGGTGTCCCTGCCTGTGACAGGGAGTTGGAACTAAATGAGCTTTAAAGTCTTCTCCAATCCAAACCAATCTGTATTTCTATGAAGTGTCACAGGTTGGAAGAGCATTTAGGGAATGTAAGAAATGTCCTTCTAATGGGCCATTTTGCCATGCATTTGAAATCTGCTTCTGGCAAGAGGAAGTGCTATTTAGGGAAGGGTTGCAACTCTCTTGCCTGTGGGCTGTTGCTCTGGTGCATCCCCAGTACCCACAGCCCCTGAATCCTGGATATTAGAAGGTCTCTGCCTGTTCCCTTTAGTATTATTTGGTGAATCTTTTATGAATGAATTTCTCAGAATTATTTTATGACCCTAATACTGTCAAGCAGTTTACTACCCACCAGGTAGAAGAAGCATTTATTCTCTAACCTGTTTTAAATCACTTTCCTGCTAGTTCCATTAATACCCTTTTGTTCCAATATTATGCAATTTTGTGCTGCAGTTAAATCCTCTGTTACACTTGTGATTTTGGGAAACCTCATTTTACCCTCCAGGCTTCTCTTCTCAAACTGAAGTGTTCCAGCTGTTCAGGCTTTCTTATTGCAATTCAGCTGTTTAATTCCTGTAATAATTCTAGTTACCTTTCTCTGTCCCTTTGTGTCGCCTTGTCCTTGCTGTGGTGCAGAGATGGTAATGTCGCACCACTCCAGGTGCAAGCACACAGGGGATTTATTCACAAATAAAATCACGCTTTTTGCTGCTAATAGCTTCCTAGAAATGGCCAGCATTATGTTCATTTTTTCTGGCTTTTGTTGCATGTTAAACCAATGGTTTCAGAGAGCTGTCAAAAATATCACTTTCACTAACAGTCTGTTTGTGGCCACTGTTGGAAGCAGAGCAGTAATCATATGGACCTGCAGCCTGAGCCAGAATAACTGCTGTAATTGGTCTTTTCTTCATAAAACAGCTTTCTGCTACAGAGAGGGAAACAGTTGAGGAGTGAGTGTTACTCTTCTGCGCCCTGTGGTATAAAGCTCAGCTTAATAGCATGAATTAGCTGGAGTGGAACACTGTGGTGCTGGAATTCATATACTAGCTTGATGCCAAAGCCACTCTTAAATATAGATGGGTGTGTTGATGTTTTGGGTGTATCTATGAGTCCCTTCTGCCAATATATTTAATATATAGGCCAGTGGTTTCAGTCTGAGGATAGACTATGGGCTACTTCTGAATGCTTTGTGGAAAGTGGTGAAGGATATGCAAGGACAAAAGGCTATTCTTAAGCTTAAATTCACTGTGCAGGGGCCTGTGCTTCCACTGCAGTTTCTTAGGGGTTTAAGCAAGAAGAAAGGAATGAAAAGCCGCAGGTTTTCCTGAGCATATTTTCAGTCCTTGTATTAGCCTAGATTGTACCTTAAACCTGTGCTTACCACAAGGTGTTTATTATCTGGCTTTTTGGGCATTCTTTAATGCACTTAAATGGAAGGAGCACTTCAGTTTTAAACTGAATGAAGTCTATTAAAGCTTGCATTGGGACATTTTTCTGGTAAACATCCTTCATCTCCAAGCCTTCCATTATTGCTGCAAGCAGAAAATAATGTAGCAGCAGTGTGATTCGTTTGGTGTACTGGGGAAGAAGGCCTTGTACCCTTGTACTTCTCACAGTTTTGTAGTACCACCTTTTCATTATGGTCCCTAATAAAACCCTTTAGAAAATTAAGTGTGCTTGTACTGAAACACTACAATACAACAAAGAGTGAGTGTGAAGCAAAGAACTATTACAGCTGTCGTTTTACCAGAGACAAATTCAGGGTGCTTCTCATACCATTGATTGCTTCATTGAAGGAACTGTTTATAAACTTATTTTTTGTTACTTTTTGAAAACTAAGGAAAAAAATTTAGTCAGTTGTGTTTTTGAGGCTTAATGTGATTCCTTCATCATGATAATAAAGGCTAATGAGTCACGTCACCAGTTTGTCTTGTTATGTTGCAGCACTATTGGTATTAACCATAATTAAACAAGGAAAATAGAATATTACATGAGGAGTCCATCTTGGTGTATACTGGTCCATACTGTAATCGATTCCTATCCCTATGTTTCCTCCTAGGAAAGACAATGCCTTCAGCTTTCTGCTGTACTGCATCAGCAAGGAGTGCTTTAATCCAGGAGGACTGAAGTGAGGGCTTTGTTTGCTTAAAGACCTGGAGCATTATTTTGTTCCCTAACGTCTCTGAAAGGACTTTACTCCCTTTAGGAGAGGAGAAACACCAGTTGCACTAGTCCAGCCTCTGGTAACATCTACTTGGCTATAGCAGAGACTAACACGGGAGTTATGTCTATTTCTTTCTAAAAGGAATGATGCCAGCTAATACAGACTAGTCAGGACAGAGTATGTTGATCTGAGCTGAGAAGGGAGCATTGGGAGCCTCCCACCCAGGTCTGGTGGCCTGGCTGAGCTGTCCAGGAACAGTTGGGAGCAGGTCTGGGAGCTGTCCTGGGCTGCAGTACTGCACAGCGCAGCCCCTGTGCACACACGCGGCTTCCCAGTTCTGCAGGGTCATTTCTTTCATCTGCTTTGTGCCATAGTGTGAAACACATTATAAGGTGGTTTTCTACATTTTCTACAATTACCTAATGAGTTGTTTCGTTCCAAAAACCATCTAGCATGGATTGTATGCCCAAGGAAGCAGTGATAACAGGGAAGTTAAATTACCCTTATTCCCCTGCGGGATCTGACCTTGTTTACCTACTTTTGGTTTATTACTGCTACAAAGAATTATCTTCTGTCTCTTTTTCACTTAATATTCCTTTAGCTTGAAGGATTTGTTTACATGACAGCCTAGCAAGCAGGGGTTTTTTTGTCTGCTTTAATGGGATTTTTGTAGACAAGTATTTTTATTAGACAACATGTAACTTGGTAGCCTGTTGGAGCCTGGGAGCATGCTATTACAGCATACAACATTTTGTCACTGATGAAGAGAAGTGGTTTAATATGATCATTGCCACCCTTTTTGCAGTGAAATATACTGCCAGCACTTCCTCCTTCATACCCTGATTTTTATGGGACCTCACAAACAACGGGAAGGAACAAAAAGGCTTTAAAGGATAGGAACCAGACATAGTCTGTTTCAGTTTTTTGCAGTGTGAGGGAGGTAGCTGGAAAGGGAGAGGAGTAATGTTGACTGCTAGTCTGTTCTTACTCCATCAGTGTGGCAAAATTCACCAGCTGGGACTCATTGGATTAATATAAATAAACCATCCAGTCATGGAATTTTGAGTGTTTAGAAGCAGAGCTAGTGAATATTTAATGGACTTTGTCACATAATATGCAACTACAGATGTGGAAACACCTGGTTTTTCACACCCTGTTTCAAATGTAGTGGTTTCTTGCTTGTACTGATTGCAGAGGATAATGGTGTTGACCAGCCACAGAGCCTAGTGCATGCTGCAAGATTTGCATAACCTCCTAAGTATATTTCTATGTGTATGGCACAGTTGTGTTTTTTTGGTGGCAATATATTTTTTCCCCTCCTCCCAGGAGTGATCTTTGGAATCTTAGTTCACTTTTTTTTTGGTCTTTTTTTCAAGTGGAAGAGAACCAAAGTGTGCTTAAAAATGGCATCAACAGACAACATAGCTATATTTATTCCCAGCCTGGTCTTAGCATCTGTGTAAGAGTTAGGCTTTTTTCCTACATAGGTAAGTCAAGTATTCAGTGGCTCATTTTAGTGCTGTTTCTCATACAGCTTGTCTATCAGGCATATATTACTACTGATTTCCGATAAGTGGGACTCAGTGTGGAATATTGTCTCTCAATTCTTGGTTCCCATAAGGGCCAGGTAAAAGTATGCAACATTCACTGATCTTGGTTTGTGTGATGGTGATTCCTCCTTTCCCTGTAGCTGGGAGGTAGCGCTGCTCCATTCTTCCTCCTGTTTCTAAGGGATTTTTTTTTTTCAGGGGGAGATACAAGTGGAAAGCATCTTTCTTTCCTATTGATCAGCAAGGATGGGGAGAATGTAGGGTAGAGAAGCCAGAACTTCTTTCCCATGAATTCCATCCTTATTCCTTTCTGCCCCCATCTTCTTTTGCCTTGCCCATGCACTGTACCCTCCTAAATCTCAGCCCTTTGCCTTGCCTTTCTATGTTCTTCAGTTCTGCATCCAAAACTCTTAGAGTACAAGAATATAAAGCCAATGAAAAAGCAGGTTTTAATCAGCTATGTTTTGTAAGTACCCTAATCTTAGACACTGATTTGCAGTAAGGATTAATTTTCTTTAGTGTAAGATTATGATGCCTACAGAACAATGGGACTGTGTGTGATTGTAAGAATGCAAGCAGTGCAGTAGCTAATTAAAGCCTACTCTTTCATTAACTTATATTCTCTTATTCCCACTCTGAATTTTCCCCTTAGAAATAGCCATGTAAAGATTTTAGATTGTTTTATTGTTAAACCAGAATGTCTCAAAGTGGGAATTGCAAAGATGATTCTGCAGATTACAGCCTCAACAGAGGAGTGCTTAATAAGGTACTGCTTAGCAATTCTTGCTTTAGGAGCACCCGAGGGTTGTCTGTTTGAAACACATCAGCTTGTGGTTTCAGTCTTGATGTGTAAAGTGAGTGTTGTGCAAAGGTGAACTCTTGAGTGGATAAGAACAATTAGGGAAGAACTAGAAGTGTTACATTCCCAAGTAGATCCACACAAAAAAATAGTATAATCTGACAGTTTTGTAAAATGAGGCTTCTAAGGAACCTGTCTCTTCAGCATAGCCTCAGATGGTCTCATATTAGGACCATCAGTTTGATCCTTTTCACATTAAGGACCAGTGAACTTCAAGATATTCTGAATGAATATTGCATGTCCAATTAATACTGAAGCGTTTAGGCTCTTTGGACTGGAAGCACAGCCATGTGAGATAATAGTTTGCAGATAAAGCAGAGCTACACATTTGCACCTGCTTTAAAGTTGGTAGAGGTATAAATAAGGAAGAAAGGGAAAAAGCCTTGTCTTTACCTAGAAATCTCTTGAAGCTTCCTCCTGGCATCTAGCATTTCTACATATTATTCCTCAAAATGATGTATTCAACTTTTCTCACCCTTCAAGGAATCTCTGGTTTCACTTAGGCATATTTGCATCTTTTATCCAACCCCACAATCTCTATCTCGCAAAAAAATGCTAAGACTCTGGCATTATGTTTTTTTGGCATCTTTATATTCCCCTTCTTTATGCTCATCTACTACAAAAAAACAAACAAAACAAACCAAAAAAACCCCACAAAACAAACCTCACCAAAGACAAGATTTTTGAACCCAAACAGAGTAACATCCAGAAATAGATGCGCAGAAGATGCGCCTTTAGGCTGCTGTTGTGTATTGTGGTTGGGAAAGCATTGTAATTCTGACAATCAAGACTATCAGATACTTACTCGGGAAGGTATTTGTCAAGGTGAGGGTACCTACAATGGCAAACTGAATGGATTTGTAGACCTAGGTGCTCTGAGGTCTGGAGCACCTCTCCTGTGGAGATAGGCTGAGAGAGCTGGGCTTGTTCAGCCTGGAGAAGAGAAGGCTCCAGGGAAACCTTAGAGCAGCTTCCAGTTCCTGAAGGGGCTGACAAAAAAGCTGGAGAGGGACTTTTGACAAGGGCCTGTAGAGACAAGGGCAAGGTGGAATGGCTTTAAACTGAGAGGAGAGATTGAGATGAGATCTTAGGCAGAAGTTCTTCCCTGTGAAGGTGGTGAGGCGCTGACACAGGTTGCCCAGAGAAGCTGTGGCTGCCCCATCCCTGGCAGTGTATAAGGCCAGGTTGGATGAGGCTTGGAGCAACCTGATCTAGTGGAAGGTTGACTGGGTCGACCTTGTCAGCCTGTCCATGACAGGGGGTTGGAACTGGATGAGCTTTAAGGTCCCTTCCAACCCAAGCCATCCTGTGATTCTACAATTCTGTGATCACGCCTAAAAGCATATGGTCATCCTAGTTCAACAATCAAAGGGAATATATACTGTAACTGGCATTTGAGTTGGAATGGATGCTTGCTTAATGTGAGCAATCACTATGGTGTGTCTCTGTTTTTTCACCTTTAGGTGCCATATCTGGCACTTCAAGAAGCCAGGTAAAGGTATTACAGATCTGGGCAGTACAGAGTAGTGTGAAAGAATAAAGTACTGAAAGATGCTATTTTTCTAAAAGAGATGCAAAGAATACAAGGATTAAAACTTCTGCGTATAGATCCTCAGCGCTCAAACAGCAGAACTAGATAGCAAGTGTTAGAAACCCTTCCTTTCTTTTGCCTGGCTATCATATGTGCTCCAGAGAATAATTTCAGAGATACCCTTTTCTAGTCTTTCATGTTTATCAAGAACAAGATGCCACGTGAATATTTTCAAAATGAAGACCAGTAGTGAGAGAGAAGATGAAGAGAGGGAGGGTTTGGGGGTTTTTGTTAAATCTGTAATCAACTGTGCATTGAAGGTGACCTCTGCCACAGTGTTCATATTTTATTGAATAAAAGATTAATTCCAAATCATGGTTGAACCAGAAATATGGAAATTAAGTTTAGTCTAATAGTTTAGTGAAAGCATATGAAAAAAACCATTACTTTTAAGTAATCATTCGTTTTAAAGGAAAAGACCTGCATCTTAGTCAACATCTATTCACAGTGGGCTTGTTTTCAGGGTCATAAAGGCAAACGGCTTTTGCACTGTGTCTAATTCTGCAGCATCTGCTGGAGGCTTAAAGAGGAATTAACAGCAAAGGTGGAACAGGCATGAATTTCTTTTGAAGAGTTAAATGATAGTGTACTGAATAGTCAGCTGTAGCTTTATAACTGCAAGCGTAAACTCAGAGGCAGAAGAATGTTGTGCCAGAGCCTTAAGGGGATATTGGTCTTGCCATGCACCATTACCATTACAAGTGTATAGACATTCATTCCTGTCTTTGAATGCTCTTTTTCTACCTTAATAAAAATCAGCCAGTTGATTCTCTCAGATGCTGCTTCTGTGGGGCAAGAAACATGTTTATATTGTATATGTATATAAATGCTGTAGTAATACAGGTTAATATTTGTACAGTGAGTAGACTTAGCTTTATATCTAGTAGTATCTGTAACTTAGAGGATATAGTTCTGCTATATCGGTACAGAAATAGCTACCTTGTATTTTGCGCTTATATTCATGAGATTCTGTCTCCTGTAAGGCAGAGATTGAGCATGTCTGTTACAGAATCAAATCAACACTTCTGTTTTGTCCAAGTTAGACTTTTTCTCCTTTACACTCTCCTGATACAAAGATCTTCAGGTATCTCAGTTATAACTTGTGAGCCGATGTAACAGGTTGGAAGCTCTTTAATTTTCTGTCCTTTCAACTTGCCAATCTTTTGCCAGTGTTTTTTGTGCAAAGCCCGGGCAGTGACTGCCTGGGCAGTAGACAGTAAATAACTGTCTACTGCTTAGAAGTTGTGTGGCTTGGCTAGGATGTATTTTTTGTTTTGCTGGCCATTTGAAGTGCTGGGTTTTTTCTTGCTTTCTCTAGTGTGTGATAATGGTTCCAATTATAGGATAGTTGAATTCAAAAAGAAAGCCACAACAGACTAAGTATGAAGTAATAACTTAAGCACCAAGGAGCAGTTACCATAAATTTTATCGTTTGCCTTGCTGGTATGGCTGTGGCTGTCTTCTTTGTTTCAGGAGACATTTCTGGTGATTTTAGAGAAAGTTAGGCTGGGTTTTACAGATTTGCATTATTTTTGTGTCAGTGGGATGTGTGGTATGAGAAGAATAATTCAACAAAGCATGTTTTTAACGTTCAAAGGACAAATCTTAAATTGACATGTGCATCATTTATGCACTGCCACCTTACTCCCCATTTTGTTTCCTGATCATTAGAGATGGAAACGCATGAGCGTTTTGTGACTTTCTGAAAGAAATGGAGCCAGTATATGTTGTCCTACATCTATCACCAAACTGGTACTGAAAGTAAGCAGCCTGTAGGCTTCGAAATGGTTGAGGAGCCCAGTACTCTTGAACTGAGTTCATTATTCAATCTTGCAATGCTTTGGACGTGCAAGGCAATAAAATACTCTTTAAAAGAATATGTTTGGTGTGACAAACAGCCTAGTAGAAATGAAACTGGGAAGGAGATGCATAAATGTGAGAAACTAAGAACAGTGATACAAAGTCAGACCAGAGATCTGTTTAGCCCAGTACTCTGTCAGCCGGTGGTGTCCCACAGCAGGTGCTGTATGGAGCAGGTCAGGTATGTCATGGAAATTCACCCTACCTGCTCTTCCATCTCCAGCCATCTGTGGATTGGAAATGATGTCTGGCATTAGTAACTTTTGATGCATTGTTCTAAAATATTACAAGCTCAATAAGAGTGAAGAGTGTGCAGCTGCAGCAAAGAAAGCCAGCAGGATGCTGGGGAACATCAGCAAGGGCATCACCAACAGAGATAAAGATGTTATCAGCCCCTGGCCAACAGAGTGCTGGAACATCTCGTCTAGGTCACATTTTTCCAAGATAAATTGGACCAGATGATCCTTGAGGTCCCTTCCAGCCTGGGATTCTGTGATTCTATGAAAAGTCATCCGTTTTCTTCCTGTACTCATACATTATTTTAGCATTCACACAAAACAGTGGCAAAAAGTTACCTAGGTTTAAGGGGTCATATGAAGAATTTGCTGTTGTGTTTTTTTCTTCTTCAAATGCTCCACCTGCTGTTTTTATGTTCCGTACTTTTTGTGCTGAAGATACAGTGAACAACTGGATCGTATTTTTTCTTTATGTATCACTTGTGATTTTATAGAGCTGTTTCATGCCTCATCCTCCTGCTGTCTCTTTTACAAGCTACAAGAATAAAATTATGCCATATTTCTATCTTTATGAAGATATGAGTGCAGTGGCATGTTAATATTCTATATGTAAATCTGCTCTGTCAGATTGCTCTTGCAGCAACAATAATGACAAGACTATCTGCAGAACTATTAGTGTAAACTGGCACTGCATGTTTGAAGCTATAGCTCAGTAGCAGTCCTGAAGCTGTGTGGCTTCCAGTTATTGTGAGGCATTCAGAAAACATCTTCAGAGGCCATCAAAGGCAAGAGGAGTATTAAGCATCTCTTCAGGAGCACATTAAATGTGTAAGACTTGCGAATCAGATCTGCCCAGTTTCTCTCTGCTTGCATATAAATTAATAAGATGCAATTATGTGGTCGTAAAACCAGTGTGAAGTTGCATACTTGGTCCTTAAAAGTTTTATTAATTTTTTTTTCATTTGTAAGACTTTTTTCTTTTTCCTCACCCTAGGGCCAGGCATTGTGTTTTGTTTCTCATCTTGTGAATTTGGCTGTGCTGCTCCCTCCTCTTCTCCGCCCCTGCCCTGCCGAGTGAGTTCCTATGGTTACCCCCCCTCTTTGTGGGGTGACAAAGGTTGGCATCTTGATTCTCCCGAGCCAAATTCTGCCCTTTGACTCTCTCCCCTTTTCACACCCCTTTCTCGGCTTGGCCTCTTGCTCTGCTCGGAGGCTTGTCAGCCAGGGGGTTCCCATGGAGACGAGGAAGGAAATTTGAAAAGAGAAGCACAAAGGGCTGCTTCATTTGAATTTGAACGAGGAAGGGAGGAAGGCTCCTTGGAGTTCATCTTTGTGTGTTGTAGAAACCTGAAATTTATCTTCTAAAAGTTGCTTTCAATTTGTAAACTTGTTTATCCTCCCTGTTTCTTGATTTATAGAACAAAAGTTGTCATGTTTGTGGCACTGAGCAAGGAGAAACATTTTTCAAGTTCAATGAGAGATTGCTGCTCACCCATTCATTTAGCTTTTTTCCCCTCGCAGGTCAAACCTATCATTCATGTTTCTAATATTTTTCTCTGAAAACTTCCATACAATACATTTTTTCCCTTCATAATGTTTTGGTCATACTGTCAGTTATCTAACAGCTGTGCATCCTTTTCTGTGAAGGAGTGGATGAATCTATGCTGCATTAGCTGAATCCCTGCTCTTGAGTATTCCTTCTAGTTTCTTATTGTACCTTTGTAGTGTCAAGGTCTGATCTGGGCAGGTACAATATAGAAATACAACTGCAGAGAAGAACGCAGTAACAAAGTTTGACCTTGGATTTCAGTTTTGATGCTTACTGTCAATAATAAATTAAAAACACCAAGAAAACAAAATTGTGTCATGTGGCAGTAAATGCCTTTTGGGACATTTTATCTGCATGTTTTACAGATGTTTTAAATAATAAAGTTTGATACAAATTGGTTAAGGAGCAGTGAAGTCACTTTGTCTTCAAATTTTCCTCTGTAGCTTCTTGAATGATAAATTGTCCTGTTCTCACAGAAGAATAGTCTTTGCCTCATGTAGATGAAACACCATTTAAATGGTCCAATTTAAAGATTTGCCCTCTTACACTTTGCAAGATCTTGTGGCTAAAACACTGAAAGATCTCAGATGCTGAAGACTACACTGACATTTTCTAAGTCCTGCTTTCTCTACAGGCAAATTATTCCATTATTCAGAATAACCTTAATTAAGTGGTATCACAAAAAGGCAACATAATTCTTCAGATCCATCAGTTACTTTTTTTCTGACACAATGGGAGGTGGATGCTTTTGTCTGGAAATTGTAAGCTTCTAGGCTTTTAAAATCTAGGCTTTGGTTCCCCTTCCACTTTGTACTAGTTACTGTTAGTAGGCAGGGTCACGGAGGGGACTCAAGAAAGGGGTGTTGAATTGAAGCTAGGCCTGTAAAAGATCTGTGGCTCATGGTTCTCCTGCAGTGGTAGCTGATTCCTCTGACATAACCTGTTGTACCCATCAGAGAGGAACCAGTGAGACAGCTTAAAAAATGTGGTTTTGATCTCTAGTTGTTAGTCCTCATCCATTAGGTGGTATCCAAGTATGATTGAAATCAGCAAAGACCTATTGAGCAGAACTTGCCATGATACATTAACAAATGCACGTACATGTACTCCTGTCCGTTACCCCATCCTGCTGTTTTTCAGGTTTAAGAGACAAAGGGAGCTGGAAAACCAGCTCTGCTATGTGACCTTCTGATGGCTCTTCAGAGCAGAAATGCCCTGGGGCTGGTCTCCAGTGGCCTGATGGTTGAGCCCCTCTGTGGGTAACCAAATGGGGCTTATCACAGCTGGCTTCCAGCACTGTCTGCCTTCCCTACCTTATAGCTCCACTCCTGGTCTTTGCTGAAATGCATTCTCCACGTCTGTTTTAGACACACACACACATATATATATTCATATATATATCCCTATATATGTATATATATAAAAGGGATTTTGCAGCATTGGGCAATTACTTGGAGGCAATCAGTGGGAAAACACACCCTTCTTGTCTCTTGCATCAACTTCAAATGCTTACATCTCCAAGCAGTTTCATGCAGTTTTCCTGCTTATCTGACCTGCTATTTTATAGTTTGGTCCCACTGATTCCGTTCTGCATCAATCCCCCAATGCAAACCCTCCAGCAGTGTATTCTATACAGAACCTGGTGCACAGGGTACATTTACAATGCTTGTGTCATGTACTGTTTGAGGTGTGTTTTGAAGAGGTACTTCTTCACAGTACCTGTAGGTATTTGCTGCTTTTCATTCTGTTTAACTAGAAAAGAATTTGTGTCTATCATCCTGTGTAGGGGCCTCACAGAGTAGTTGCGTAATCTTTTTGTCTTCCCTTCTTGCCTTCCATCCGTGTCCCCTCTCTCCTCCCACTGTCTTGTTAATCCTGTTATTGTGTGAGGTCTTGTCCTAGTTGTCTGGAGCGTTTCAAAGACATGCAAGATGCCTGAAGGAGCATTTTTTTCCCCAAACTATGTTAGTGATACGGGAGAGAGCTGGGCAAAAGCTTCTGTCCTCACTGGGAGAAAATTTTCAACCTTTAAGGGCAAAATATTGTTTATTTTGAGAGATGCAAGCATGCTTTTAGGGTGCCGCAGAAACAAAGAAGCAGAGGCACTGTGGGAATTCCTGTCAAATGTTTATCTAGTAAATTATTAACTGTAGGGAAGAAAAATCAACTTTGAGAGCTTGGTTTTATTCTTAATTTGATCGTTTTGGTGAGGCTTTCAGAATTGGTCATTCAGATGCTCGTGAGGCGGGTGGCAGCTTTCTGTGCCATGGAAAAGTGCTGTGCAATTGTGGTTATTTTTTATTCTTTTTCCCTATCCTCCCCTGCAGTGTTCATCTGTGACCTCATTAACTTGGCACTAAAGGGGAGGGACAGTATCCCCTGATGAATCTTCAATTTTAATTTATAGCTGCTGTGTTCAGACATGTTTTTTTAAGAGTGGTTAAAGATTGAAGTCATCAGCTAATTACCTTAAAGCTTCTATTAAGAGCAGAAATGAATTTTCATTTCATACGTTAGAGTGAATTGAGATTTTTCTCAGTCTTCACTTTTTTGCTCTCTGTTACTGTCTGATGAAGTGGTGAGGCCTGTTCAGTGAGTGGCCCTCTTGTAATTCTGTAATTAGGTAGAAGAAATAAATATTGGGATGGGCAATCTCTTTTGAAAGTTAAAAAAGCCTTCCCAGTAAATGGAGTCAGGTTTGTTCAGTACACATAGACTCACTGTAGAATTAAAGTAATGGAAGAAAAATCTCCCAAAATTTCCAAAGACTGAAAACTTCCCCCAAAGCCTCATTTTCTCATTGTTTGTCTGCAGCGCACAAGAAGAATTTCATACATAATACCAAATTATAGAAAATTGATCCCAAGATTCAACTAGCCCTGGTTCACCTTTGATTTTGGTAATAGCTTTCTTATACTTGCTTGCAGTAAGAACAACAGTACAGGATGATTCTGCATGGAGGCCCTGGTAACACAGATACAATCTGTTATTTTTTTACTTAAGCTGTCAGGTAAATCTACACATTTTCCTAAATAAAACGTGGATTATAGCATCATCTGCCCACGTCTGCCCAATTAATGCATGTAAAGAGTACAAAGTACTTCAGTTTTACTTTTCTTGTGTTAGAAATGCTTAAAATAACCGCAAACCCAGATATAATCCCCTGAGAATCGTTACAATCAAAGTAGTCTGAAAACTGTAATTGGTAAATGAGAGAGAAGAGACATGCTAATAGCTGTAGCAGAGTAACTGTAAAGTGAGGCAGAAAGTGCTGTTGAATTGCAGCTTAGTTTGGGATAGTTTCTGCTCTAGTGAATACATGTAGGGGACAGCAGAGCTGCAAAGCTTGTAGAGTGGAGGCCACACATCCAGGAAAACTGTCCTGTATTCTTTATGCATGTGAAACAACCTGTTAATTTCTAGTATTAACTATACCAAAAGACAACTCAGTGTACTAGACTGATAATGTGGCCTTCCTGGCAATTAAGCATGAGGGAAATAAAATAAATAGCTGTCAAGCAAGTAGGTAACATGTTTTAAATATTGCCCTGTGAGATATCATAGAATCACAGAATGGTTTGGATTGGAAGGGACCTTAAAGCTCATCCAGTTCCAGTCCCCTGCTATGGGCAGGAACACCTTCCACTACAGCATGTTGCCCCAAGCTCTGTCCAACATGGCCTTGAACACTGCCAGGGATAGAGCAGCCACAGCTTCTCTGGGCAACCTGTGCCAGGGCCTCAGCACCGTCACAGGGAGGAACTTCTGCCTAAGAGCTCATCTCAATCTCCCCTCTGCCAGTTTAAAGCTATTCCCCCTTATCCTGTCCCTACAGGCCCTACTCCCTTGACCAGCTGGTCACACTGGTGGTGATGAAGCCCAGGACACAGTTGGCTTTCTAAGCTGCAAGCGCACACTGCAGGGTCATATATACATATGTATGTATATGCTGGGTCATATGCCTAATTTTGAGGTCTGAAGATGCAGATCCAGCTGCTGATGTGTGAGTGTATGTCTGTGTATGGCTTTGTTGGTATGTAGATATAACAGATGGTTTGTAATGTTAGTTAAGACACAGCTGTTGAAATATTAGTATTCATTGTACAGATAGATTTTAGTTGCTCTTCAGCTTAATTTTTATACCGTTGATCCAACAGATTATGTTCTTACCTCAATTTGCATCATATTATTTATGTTCATAATTTTATTGGATCAGTGTCATGCTTTGCTTCTTTCCAAGCCATATCTACGAAACCCCCCAGTTTTTCCATTGTTAGAGATGCATTATTGTATTAGCTGGGTATTCCTTTGATTTTCAATTTGGACAATAAACATTGGGCAGATTCCAAAAGAGTTTCAAACATGTCTGTAGAAACATTTGGCACAACCAGTTTTGCTTTTTTTTTTTGGTATAATAGTACATTACAACACAGTAGTCTTACTGGATATTGCAAGATCATTCCCTGAAGTATTTCGGTTAGATCCATTACGGGCTTTCGTAGGAGCAAAATTAAGTCATTTAGCCTATGCTTAAGGAGATGTTCACCCTAATGTAGCAGGTAAGACATGAGAGCTCTTGAATGGTAATTCCTTCTTTGAGAACACTGATACTCATAGCTCAAGCAGAAAGCTTATTACAACATCTGACTCTGCCATTGTATTCTTATACATGAAACCAAGTGTTTTGGCTAGTATGAGAATTTTGTGAGAGAATTTTGACAGAGACTGGCTGCCAGCAGAGTAGTGAATAGAGTTTCCTGAATTCATGTAGTGAGCTTTTTCTTTTGCAGCTTTCTGTCTGCAAAAAGTTATGCTCCTGGGTTTTAACAGCATCAACACCTCTTCTCTGCCATAACAAGAGGTCTCTGTCTTCTGTGTTGTGAAGCTAAGGCTACAAACTCAAGGGTTTACCTTAAACATATCCTTATAATGTTTTCTGGGTCTGACTGGGCTCAGGGCAGCTGAACTCTGTCTTAGATGGTTATGAACACACTGGATATCCTGAGGGTTCAATGGTAACTAGCTGTAAGGTCAGCTTAGCTGTGCCCTGTTCTTTGTCCTCCAGTAAAATGTCCCTTTTGCACTTCTTGCCCTGGCACCAGACTTTACCCAAATCTATTGTAAGGTCATTAAGGAGAAAAACCAGCAAAAAAAAAAAGTTTAGAAATAAGTGAATTGATCAACCTTGATGAATTATACAGAAAAGATTTTTTAGATGCTCACACTTTAAATTCTCAGTATTCAGGGCCTTACCCTGACTTTTTACACGGCTGATGGTCCAAATACAGCACATATGGCTTTGAGGTTAGTTTCATGGACAGTTTAAATCGATCTTAAACCCAAGTCAGTGCAAGGGAGGCTGGTGGCAGGGAGAGGGCAGGGGTCAATAAACTTATGCCCGTTGTGAAACTGCCCCCTGAAGTGCATGAGGTGACAACTGTGATTTGTCCTTAAGTTCAAAGTCACAGAGGAGGAGGAGGAGGATTGTAGTGCCACAGCTGACGTTTACTTTTAAGGGAGTCAGCATACTGTAGATTCTCTTGGTTAGTCTGTCAAGAAGCACTTTGGCTTGAATGTCAGAATCCAGAAAACAGAAACCTTCTTCCATCTTCATCCCAGTGGAAAACATGGAGCTTCACACAGTCCACACTGGTGTGGAATATTAAGTTCCCTTAGATATTCTGCTGAGTCAGCTGCGTAAAAAACCACAGTCAGTGAAGTCACAAGTGAAATAGCAGAAGTCATCAAGCCTTTGAAAAATAAAAGTAAATTCTCTTCAGTAGGAATGTCCAGTGTTGCTTTCATTGTCTTTTAAAAACCCAGCTTGAGTAATTTTATTCTACAGAGTATTAACTTTGGTTATTATGTGGCAGACACTGTCATTCTGTATGTTAATGGCAGTAAAATAAGACAAGGCGAAGCAAATCTGATTGAATCTTGGCTGTGATCTTACTTGTTGTCATGGGTTCAGCAGTAGCAGTCATTTTTTCTCCTTCTTAGTGGCTGGTGCAGCACTGTGTTTCTA
>WYDI02003280.1:0-60474 GCA_009867235.2 Psittacus erithacus
CTGGCAGAGCATGGCTCAGAGGCTCAGAATGTTCTTGCTCAGTCTAAACATTCTAAGCAGTAGCTACAAACATCGGCATTATCACCGCTGTTCCCAGACCAAAACCAGAAACACAGCACTGCACCAGCTACTAAGGAGAAAAATGACTGCTGCTGCTGAACCCAGGACAGTATCACACAGTTATCATTAGCTGTTAAGTAATAGCTCAGGCTTTGACCAGCCATTCAGTAAGAGCAGACAGAAAGGAGAAAGATGGCTGGAAAAGTGATATTTCTTTTTCCTTCCATGCAAAGTTTTACCATTGGGAGGAAGGAGAGAAATTTGACATAAATCAGGAAAATGTGGCAAAAAAATAATTTTGTTTACAAGCACCTGAAGTATGCAGAGCAGCAGCACATATCACCACACTAATCCAAGCCTTGAGAAGGCTCATTACCAGGAGTCTGGACAACAGTTAGAGCTCTCATTGAGCTACTCACATTACTTGCCAAACATGAGTGCTCATGGACAACTTACTGTTTAAAAGCAACAAAGTGCAGAGAAATGATAAATTACAAGGATCATACAGATGCTTCAGCAAAAAAAGTAAAGCTGCAGAAAAAAACAGGTATGTCTTTGTGAAGGGCAGGGAGGGAAGTCTGTTGAAAGTAGCTGAAATGAAATGTGTGTGTGAGAATAACACAAGACAGATCAGTGTCTACAGCAGCCAGCCCCCATCTAGAGAACAAGGAGCCAAGCCAGAAGAGAAGATGCACAAATGTCCAGAGATGTCTTGGCAAGTAAGTTCTAAATGCAAAATTGATAGCAATTGCTTATTTATTTAAAAAAGAATGCTATCCTAGAGGAAATAAAACAGCAGAGCAAACCAGCATGTCATAAACCAGATCCTTTCTTTCTTTTCCTTTATTTTTTTTTTCTTTTTCTAGGGAAATAAGCCTTAGGTGGCCTCATAACGTCTTGGTAGAATGACAAAAGAAACATGAACATTTCAGACAGTCAGATCCTTGTGAAGCCTGTTCAGCGGGTACTATAATGTCTGCTATTTGGGAAAGAGATTTTCAAAGTGTTGCCAAGCGCCAGTCAGTTTATGGATTTAAGACCCTGGTTGTTTAAGGCCCTGTTTACAAAGCAGTGCATCATGTCACAGCATGGCAGTAAAGTTGTAAATGGCTCCCAGATTTTGAAAAACCTCTATGCCACAGTGAAATACAGATCACTGAGACACAGCCAGAGGCTTCAGAAGGAAATGTAAGCATTTTCCTGCAAAATCAGCATGCCAGCTCCTGAGCTTGTATAAGTCAAAATGACCCTTTTTCAGATAAATAGAACAATGCTGATTTAGACACATTGTATCATCATTGACTACCTCTTGAGTAACACTGGCCTAAAAGCCTCAGGACTGGATCCTTGGGCAGAACTGAATGCCTAACTCCTGCTGACTGCACAGAATTAAGTATCCAAATCCCTTCATGGAGCTGAGCCTAGGTGAAATGGCAACCTACAGGCATGCTTACAACATGCAATATGTAGAGAATGCTTAATTCATACCCACACTAGTACCACATTTGGCACCAGGAGAGCAGTGGCAAGCAATGCAAAGGCTAATAAGCTTTGCTAAAAGGGCTGTACTAAGGACTAACATAGATATTCTGCTCCCAGACCTGAGCCAGCATCTGCTGAGCTATGTCTTACAGACATACTTACTTGCTCGGCCCTGTTTCATGGCTTACTAATACCAGGCTAAGTTGCAGATCACATTTTCATAAATGGCATAAGCCCATCCATTCAATACTGCTGGGAGACCAGCAGCTTTGTAAGAAATGAGGAAAGTGAGAGAAATCACATTGGGGATACCAAGGAGATGCTGTGGTATTTCCATCTCTGAATATGGCCCTGGGCAACTCTCTATAGCTGACCCCATTTTGAGTAGGGGTGTTGGGCCAGTCTCTAGAGGTGCCTTCCAACCTCAGCCTTTCTGTGATTCTGTGACCACTCCATGCACAAGTGCAAATTATAACTGCAGAACTGAAATAGGGCAGGAAAACTTAGGCAGGAGGGAGATGACAAGCTTTTGGTAGTAGTAATCTTTGAACCCAACACAGCTGTGGCCAGGACACCATGTGCAAAGGTAGCTCTATGCTCCAGTCTGCACTCTAAGCCATGCATAGTACTGTGAGACCAGCCGAGATAAAACCTCAAGGGCATCAAAGTTATTACTGGCATAATAGATGGAAATACAAAATAAAGTAGGATTTAAACCAGCACCTGATGGGGTAAGCAAACTGGGACATAATTGAGGAAAGAAGTCCTAATGAGTTACTCAGCTTTTAAGTTACTAGCTGTAGAGTTTCATTACAGTTTTTCATATAAACTGAGCATCAAAGTTCCTCCTCTGGTGGCAGGAAGAGAAGAGATACAGCTCAGAACTCTACACAGCTTGCTGCCTCTTTCGTCTGCTGGAAAATGATAATTATCTCAGGCCTGCCTACTACTGTAGGATTTATCCCAGATGGTGTTAGTACATCCACTGTTCTATACAGCACTGGGTTTTTTCATCCACAGATCTCAAAGTGCTTTAATGTGGGGAAGGCAAGCAGACCTCTTTAAAAGACTTAAAACTCTCTTCAAATCATATACATTTTATGATGTATTAATTACTTTTTAGACATGATTGCCAGAACTGCGGTAAATGCTTGGCAAGTCCTGTAACAGAGAGGGGAACTGCCTTTTATAACCTGTGAGGAAAAGAGCCAAAACACCCCAAAAAGAAGCATGGGACCGTGCAGAGTCAGTAAGGAGGATGCTGCAGTAGCTCTGACCTCTTTGCCCTGTACAAGCTAAAGGCTGTCTTCTCAGTCCTGCCTGAAGAACCAGTCAATCACAGATGAGTTACAGCAACCTCCCTGGTCTGAAGCACCATGTGGTGGGGTCTAATCCCTCACCCAAAATATTTACTGAGAAAGAATGAAAAACCATTTTTTGTTCACCTGTTCCACACCACCACTGATTTTAAGGAGCTCTGTTTTATCTTCTCCTCAGTGATCTCTTTTCCAGGCTGAAGAAATGTAGTTTTCTCAGGTGGAAGCTATATAATAATATTCATGCCTGTCTCCACACCAGTCCTACTTGTATCCTTTCTGACATGAGGTCTCTAACTGCATACTAAATTAGAGATGAGCACAGCTTTATACAGTAGCATAGTGCTCCCTGCTTTGCTCCCACTTCCTAATAATTCTTAAGAGTCAATTTGCTTTTCTGACTGCTGCTAGAATTAGCTGATCCTTTCAGAGAAATATTCCCAATGACTTTGAGAGAGCCTTCCTCAGTAGAAATAGCTAATCTGGAGCCCATCAAGGTGTATGAATAGTTAAGGATATTTTTTCCCCTGTGTGTATTAGTTTGCATTTATCAATACTGAGACTTTAGCTCCATGCTGACACCCAGTCACTTTTAATCATGTTTATTCTGCAGCCAATTTTAGCTTTTACTACCTTGAATATTGTTTCAGTAAATTTTGTCATCTCACAATTAATCAATCAATCCTTTTTTTGAGACTATTTATGAATGTGTTGAATGGCGCAGGTTCTACCTAAAATCCACAGGAAACCCATCAGCAGCATCCTTCCACTGTAAAAATGGTAATACTTGCCATTTGCTTCCTGTTCTTTAGCCACAGTGCTTTCCTTCTTCATTTTGAGACCTTAGTTTCTTTGAGTGACTTTAGTGCCAGACTTTGTTGAAAGCCTGACAAAAGTGAGCAACATCAACTGGATCACCCCAGTATGTACATTCTCCTCAGAGAATTCTCATTTCTGAGAATACCTTTCTTTTGTTCAAAATCTTCTTTGACTCTTTCTCACCATATCACGTGTATCCATGCTTCTGCTTTTATTTTTACTGTAGCTTCTATTCATTTACATGTTAAAGTCCTATCTACTGTATTATTTTTCTAGCTATTTCTCCTTAAGTCTTTTAACAACTGAATATTGATCTCTTGCATATTTGAATGGTCACAGCATAATCAAACTCTATTTCTCTGTCCTTTCTTTGCTATATTCTATCAGAAGCTTTTGTCTAATTCTCTTACCCCTCCCCAAAAGATAGAGAACTTGTATAATTTTACTCCTAAAGAAGACTGCATGGTACATTCTTACGCTCCTCATATTTCACACTTCTTGGCTTTCTACTTTTTACAGACTGCTTTAAACCCTGCCTTAAATTCTTAGAAACATTCAATACACAAAAGCAGCCTGGCTTGGATAGTACCCATCCTTCCAGGATAACCTCCCTGCAGTCTAAGATGTTCTCCATTTCCAAATTAACTTACAATTAAAAAAAGATAAAAAAAAATCCCACCTCTTCACCATTTTGAGGGAACTAAAGCTTGTATCAACACACTGACCATTCACCTGGCCTCGGGTGTGGTACTGAAGACATTATAGAACATGCTGCCAGGAAGGTCTTGTCTTTAGCCTTCTGCTTAATATACTGCACTTAAACTCCCACTTATGAGCCTAGTTGTTGATATGGGTCTTGATTTCCAATAACCATATTGTCCCAGCACTACAGCCCATCTGCCCATTCCAGTGGGACATTCCTCATGGTGAGAAGATCCCCTGGCTGGTTGACAGTTCCTACTTCATGACATGTTTCTACCTCCCTGAATAGATGCTCTCCTGCCTAGAGTTTTTTATCCTGCCTAGCAGCGCTGGGTTGGAGGTAGGATGGCTCCAACATATCCCTGCAAGCCATGCCTACGTATCTCCTGGTCTCTCTAAGCTGCACTGCAGCTTAGCTACTGGCACCTCCAGTGACAGCCCACCAAGGACCAGGAATTCCCTGCATTACCTGGATGCAGAAACTTTCCGTTAATTAAATAGGTGTTTTCCTGATGTGTTTTGGGTACAATCAACTGAATCCTGACCAACATCTAGCTCCCTTTTGACTTCCAGAGGTTTTTAACTACCTTCGTCTTAAATATTTATCTGATTTTTTTTCAGTATATTTGTAAAGATTTGGGTATGAAGAACCCCATAATTGCTGCTCTTTCACTCAATTCCAACAAAACCCTGCCTACATTATTAATGCCAGAACTTTGTGTGATCTTAAAGATATTATGAACAAGATTAGAACAGTTTCTTTGACAAATAGAGGTGATTAAAAGCCTCTTCAAAGTAATTTCCTTTACAGACTGACACCACATATGCCTTGCTATAGAAAAATGCCTCAGTAAAAATGGTGATGTGTGTGTGGTGATTTTAAGTTATATATTTACTTAATCTTTGAATATAGAGGGTCAAAAAGAGAATGACTCCTTAATATGACTTCAGCACTTGAGAAGTAAAGGTTTTCTTTTAATTGAGTCTCAACAAGGAACATAAATTATTTTATTGGGTATTTCTGGCCCCTTGCTTTCCCTTTTAGACAGAACAGCAATAACTGCTGCTTTTGTGGTTGAATTTGCTGAAGGTCAAAAAAAGGTCTCAGGTTTCTGTCCTCTGCCCATCAGTATCAGGAAATCACTATTTCTATTCTGTGTCCTGGCCCAAGCCCATATAATAGTAGCTTCTTGTCAATGAATTTGAGGTTGGCTTTAGGTTAGCCTCTCTGAGCTTCCTCAGGAAGACAGAGAGAGTTCTTGCAAACTAGTCATAACTAGACAGGAATATCAAGAATAGCATGCTTTAGTGTCAATGATAAATTAAAATAAAAAGAAGATTTCTTCTGCAAATAGGCTATTGCAGCCCTGTTGGCACCAATTGTATACAAGTGCCTTTTGCAATGAGAAAAATGCTTACCATTCTCACAGTTTTTACTGAACTCCCACCTTTCCACTGACAGAAGTCCACAACAGAGTCTGGTATAAACTTGACATAAGTGAGTAGAGAACCAGGGCACATGTTTTCAGCTTTCTTGAGCTAAGATTACAGTTCAGGCTGTAATCATGTCAGTACATTACTCTAATTTGCGAGAAGCATATGTGATATTACTTTATCAACCAGTGTATTTATAGCACAAGATCAGCCTTCCTTGTCCAGAGTGTCTACCTTGCACACATTGATTTACTTAGCTACCTATAGCAACCTGCAAGCTCTTTATTAGGTGTCTTGCAAAGAATTTCATTACTGTGCAATTCGTGATGTGAAGGGTTCCTCAAACAGCCCTCCACAACCATTTTAACAGTCTGACTCTTAGAAGTGAGGTTAGTGAGACTCATGTTCAGGAGCTAAAGAGGCTCAATGCTACAAGGGAATCAGAGTATGTCCTCAGTTTGGGAGAGATGTCAGATGAATAGTTAAGCACCAGCTACCTTTCAAACTCACTACACAAAGAGGCACAGGAAACACCTCGCCAATTCACCACATTCTCTAATAAATTTAGAATTTAATTTATTTGAGAGTGCTAAAAACCTTCAAAGGGTTTTCTTTACAGCCTTCTCTCAGTGATAGTGATACCCAAGTTCTTTTGAGCATCATTCATCCACTAGAGTGCATATCTTTAACATGTAACGCATCACCTCAAAGCTGAAGGGCTCAGAGCATCTTGAAAATTGAGATATATGGAGGAAGGAATGCTTACACAACATAAAAGGGATATTAAATTAAAAGGGATAAAGCCAAAGGGGCGTTTATGTGCTGGCAGACAACCACAGTGCAGCCAGAGCCCGATGGTCCTTCAGACCAACTCCTACTTTAAGTTTTCCACTGACTGCCTCTCAATGGGAAATGCTCAGCTTGCCAGATCACTAATTTGCCGTCAACACTGTCTACACAACATGCTCTGGTGATGTTTCAAGTTACAGGACACAGCAATGGCAACCCCCTCAGGTAGTCCTCTGGATAGATACAGTCCTGAGGGACCCGAGGTGCTTACTTAGGTGGCAACTGAGAGCTTTGCTGCAATGGCCAGGAAGCCTCAACAACAGTATCTAACATCTTTTGTGAATTTAATTACACTTGCTACCCATCACTTATTAGCATTTAGCTGGAGCTAGAGTTTAACCATCATTAGAATCAGCGCAATTACCATATGTCAGAGATACATTTAATAAGCCATGTGACTCCACTATTTGCATTTCAAGAATAAGGTGGAAATAATAAGCATTTTCTCTTTAATACTCCTTTGAAAATTAGACTATTAAAAGTTAATACACTGTAATATACAGTATTTACTACTTCAGGTTTATCTCGCAGCACTGCGGTTTACAGCTAGCTACTGACTAGTAACTTAATTTTGTAGATGTGTAAAATGTTGCAATAAACAGATTACTGTGTATTTCAAACATTAATTGCTTCCAAGATCTAGGAATTTCTCCATGAGCTCACCAACAAGTTTTATTGGCAGTGTAACATTTACTGTGTTGACATTCCCTTTAAAATGCTGAATACATCAGAGCGAACAAAATGCTGAATACATCAGAGCTAACAAAATGCTGGGGTGAGATTACAGAGAACAAGCCAAAAATTTGATATTAAATTCTTCCCACCCTATGCCCCCTGTGTCTTTCACACAGCAACCCAAATTAATCCACAGGAGAAGTGGCAACACTTGTAAAGAAAAGTAATCACTCCTTACCAGAAGCATTCACAGGGAATTGCTAATGAAGCAGCATATTTATGCCACTGAAGTCTAAGACACAACAAAAAGCCCTCATTATATCAGGTGTTGGAAATATTTCACTGTGGCAAGCCAAAGCAATTCAAGACCTTTACATTTGTAAGACAAAATGAACCACTTAGAGACACTGTTGTGAAAGTCTTATTTACATTAAATGGAATCTATTGCTATATTATTAAACTGACAACTTCCGTAAAACTCACCCCTGAGAAAGGCATGCTGGCATCATACAGTTTTATCTAACTATTAATAGGAACTTCCAATAGGCAAAAGGAAAGTAATTAAATGAGAAAGCAATTCTTGAAGACAACAGACATTTGAACTGAAGACTGTCAGCCAAAAAAAGCATCTGAAAGAGAAACAAAAATAACTATACAGACATAAACTGGCAACCTGTATCTTTAATAAATGCACTCCCTGAAAAATCAGGATCATCAAGAAAGGTAAATGCATTTCAAATCAGTAATCTATAAGTTTTATCAATGTTTTATCTTCTTGATCAAATAAAATTTGATCAGTTTTCATGCATCTCATTCTAATGAGGACACATTGGGGGTTTTGGTGGGGTGTTTTTGTTTTGTTTAAAAATTTAATGGAAAAAACGCCCAAATTAAAAATGTTCCTACCTAATGGACATGACTGCCTTTGAGGCTGCTTCAACAATAAGTTATTCTAAGACACAGCTTCCACAACATCCACCAGCACAAAAGTGGCCTTCCCCAGGGGAAAAACAGGCACAGGATGTACCTGCAGTTCAAGTATGAATAAGCAGATTTTATTTACATGTGCCCACAAACAAAATATCAAAAAATAGCAGTATTTTCAGCTTTAAAGTGGGATTTTTTTAGTTGTTCAAAACACGTGATTTGCTTAAAATAGTAGCAGCAAATTCAAAATAACTCAGTCATTTTGAAAAGAATAAGCTAACTCTTTCTTGGGAAATACATCTTTTACTCCCTTCATGCGTGAATTGACTCAAAGAAGGTTTTCTATTGCCATGTTTTCTTAGAAATTCAGTGTTAAAGGTATGATCAGTGTTACCAGCATAAAGGTGCCTGATGGCTAAGCAGAGCCCCAGTGATCATCTGAAACTAGGAACAAGAGTCAAAATAACCCATCGCTCCTGCTGCCCCAGTACTCCCAGCTAATACTTCCTACCAGCAGAGTAGGAATATAAAAAGTTTCCTTTTTATATATATTTTCTATGTAGTTTTCATTGATACAGGTACTAAGTCATTGGTACCACTCATGTCATACACTGGGTAAAACCCAATTCCACTTCTTGTGGTAAGCTGCCATGAAAAACTGCATCCATATACACCCATACCTACAGGCCTGCACTGAGTTTCAAAAATATATACATGATTGACATTCAAGAGCCATAAACAAAATTAGTTGCTGTCATTCAAGCAGAAAGTTATTATCAGGTGGCACTAAACAAACAGGCTCAAAGCAGAATAGAAGGTTTTTCATTAATAATGGATGTATGAGTAATATAACTAATCGCCACAGTCGGTCTAGCAGAGCACATTTTTCTCCTCCATAAGCAAACAGAAACCTGGGAAGTTATAAGCACTGTGCTAGCAAATTAATCTTAGAATACAAATGTCACTATGGAAAATTCCTAAATCCTTTCATTTTTCTAGGTAAATTATAGGGTGATTTAATTTTTTTTAAAGGCTTAATCTGGACCTTCATCCCAAGAGCTTGAACAGTGACAAAGATAGGAAGGAAAATGGCATTGAGCCTCATAGCAGGTTGGACATGGCCTTTTCACATCCCTGCAGAGAGCGACCTGCTACCAGGCATTCAGAGAAGCAGTTCAATGCAGCAGACACTGCTCAGTGATGGATACCTCTGCAGAGCAGATGCGACCAATTGAATCTCCATGGAATTGGCTGCAAGGAACCACGGGCACAGGTTGAATGCAGGTTGCAGCCTTCGCCTTGAGACAGCTTTGCTTTGGCTTGTAAATGGATGGGTTTAGGCAGGAGCCAAAACATGAGTGGAAGTCCCCCTGCAGATACCAGCAGGGATCATGTCTGCTCTCAGAGAGGGGTGGTCTGGCTGGGGACTCCAGCACCCAATTTTGCCTCCTCTGTTTTAGACCAGACGCTGATCTTACTTTCCCCGATATCTCCATGAAAGTCACTAGGAAGACCAAGATAGCTGAACCTTGAGCCATACTGGGACAATATCTATGGCTATAAGTGGCAGAATCACACCCTGGTTAATTAATTCTTGAAGTTTTCTAATGAGCAAAGATGGTTTGTATTCATAGGCAGCATTTGCTGCTGTTTTATAATATATGCAGTAATTATGCAGCTGATGGAGCCTTATGTAGCTGCAAGTTCTTTCCTACACATAAATTAACAGCAGGATTTGTTTAATGATGGGATAATGAAGACCTGGGTCATTGGCATTCATCTGTAGAAGGCCTTGAGAGCCTGGGTCAAAGACAGAACTGTTATTTGGCTGACACAGATAGAGACCATTGTTAAAGGATTCATAATCTTATTCCACTCAAGACCCATATTAACTCTCTGTGCCTGATAAAGCAACTTGGGAAGGGTGTCTTAGGGTTGGGGGCTTTAGGGGTTTTTAGGTGTTCAGAGGAAATGTCTTCCTCATAAGACTGGATCTGTGCTAGGTTTGCCCCGGTGAGCCACAGTTTGCCATGGCAGAAAGGGCACGCTGCCTCTAGCAGCCTGGGCTCCAGCAGTTTGGGTCCCAGCACACAGGAGCAGCCAGGGATCTAGGACAAGGGCCTTCGGGACTCCTAGCTCCCTTTTCTTACTTTTTTGGTCTTCTGTTCGCTACTTGTGCTCACTCTCCGCCGCTCCAGGGCCGCTCCAGGGCCGCTCCAGGGCCGCTCCAGGGCCGCTCCAGGGCCGCTCCAGGGCCGCTCCAGGGCTCCGATTTTCCCCAGTGCTGCAGGACAGTTTCGTCGGCTACAGCAAAGGCTGTGTCCTGGTTGTTCCGGCAGCAGTGTTTTTATTGGGTCATGTTAAAACTTCTTGGTGCCTTGCTACTTAATCTGTTGGTTTTGGCACAGCACACCCCTGTGCTGAGAGAACGTCTCGTTCCTCCTCTTCATCCGGAGCACTCTCGCTATCCTGACACCCTTTCAGAGCCAGGCAGTGGGTGAGCCCTGAGGCAGGGCAGAAGCACCAGATGCCTCACCCTACAATGCACAGCAGCAAAATATATTGATGCAAACGTGCAAGGAACAGAGCTGTGGCTGGGCAACCAGATGCTACAGAATACTTCTGGGAGCAGGAAACTCCAGGTTAAGATGCAATCTGCAAACAGCCATGCTGCTGAGCAGGGCAGCTGCATAGTGCCAGCTGCCTCTTGGTAGGTGAGCCTAGGGAAAACTGAGCAGCTTTGCCTATAATCTGCATCATCCAAGCAGGTCCTCAGCTTCACAGAAAAAAAATTCCAGCTTTTTTACTCCTGTTCTTGTAGACAGCAGAAACTTTCCTCTCTTCCCAGATGCTTCCTCTCACAATGAACCATGTGCTCCCCTCTCATTCCCCTTGCTCTGTGCTTTACAGCTATGCTTTGCCAGGATGTGACTCCAAGAAGCAAAGACAGATATTCCTCCTCATCGGTGCATCCAGACTGGGCTCTTGCATCCTTCATCCTCCCATGCCACCATCACCACCCGCTGGCATGCACAGGATGAGTGGTGATAGTAATTAACAACTCGCACACAAAGTTGTGGACCCCAATTACCACCAGACAGCTGGCTGGGAGTGCAGGGAACAGCAATGCATGAGGCCACATCGCACAGAGCTCTGAGCTCTTCTTTCTAATGGACTAGTGGAGAATTAAAAGTGACACTTGATGGTGTCTAGCTTGTTATGTGTGAATGAAACCATTCCTTGCTGTGCTCATCTTCAGTTCCCACAAAAGCAATAAATGGCTCTCCTGTGCCTTATTACCCGCACAGCCTCTGCCTGTCTCCAAATTCTCTCTAGCTAAATGTACCATGGCAGCCCTGCTGCAGAGGGGAGGGACCAGGGATGGAGCCCCTGAATGAGTTAAGGGAGAGCCATGCGTGGATGATGGCAATCTAAAAAAGATACTCCAAAACACTAGAGCAGGGGATTGTCACTGGTTTACACATAACCCTCGAGGCTTAAGTTCCTTTTATCCATTGCATTTTCCAGTGATAGCACTTTAAATAAATATTTGGTTGACAGAGATCTTTTCCTGGTATGTCTGGTTTATAAAGTAGTTTGAGATCCCATGGGGAAGAGGGATGCTGTGTAACTTGGCTTAGGAACTGTATGAACAGTCCTTTTTTACATGGTGCAGCTTGTGAGTGTAACAGCGACACCTTACATACCTGATAGCATCATTGCATTGACTCTTACAAGCAGAGTGCCTCAGGGGAAAGCCTTCATTCAATAGCCTTAATTCTGGGATCCACTTCTCTTTGATCTGTCCTGTCCCAGAGGTTGATAGTATGTAAAACCACCTGTTCTTCTAATACCACTGTCTTTGACTCACATCTTTTTGTTCTTAACTGGTATGATTCTATGATACATTTTCAGTCATTTACACATTTCTCTAAAGTATCTTTTCCTCCTCTGCAATGATACAGCACTCTGTTCATCACCTACAACACAGCCATCATTCAGCACCCATGCCTGCAGGCTTCCTCACATTTCCCGTCCAGCCTTATCTTTTCCAGCATAGGCTTCGCTGATGACATCCTTCAACTCCTCTCATTGCCTTTGTTTCACAGCACTGAAATTAAGCCTCTCATCCTTGGATCCTCAGGGAGCTCTCCCAATCTTTCTTTACCAATTCTGTTCACTCCTGCCTCTTTGAGTTGACACTTCTACTTGCAGCTCCAATACTGCAACAACAGAGCCATGCTAAAGTTACCCGTGATTTGCAGTCTCTTCTCCAAACCTGCAAGAAATTGCTCACTGGTAGAAACCAGGAAAAGACCAGCCTCTGCAGCTGGTGCATCCAAAACCAAAATGAATATTAAATCTTATTCTTCTTGGAGCCAGACTGGGATGTCCCTGTGGAAGTCTGCAAGATTTTCCATCAAGAAAGTCACCAGAAAGGCTTAGGGAGTAACATCTATCTGCTGTGAGCAGACGAGATCTAGCTCTGAAGCCATAGGGTGTTAGAGCTGGGCTTTGTGGCTTACGTGAACAGCACATGTGAACACTGCTCTCCATGTAACAAAGCAAGTAATAATAACAAGGATAACCACCATATTAACAGTGGAGTTAGAATGGAATTAATAATTATCAATATCAATGCTACAGCGAGTCATAAACTTATAAAACTAAGTGAACAATATACAAGTCTCAGTGTCATGATTTCAGTGACTGCACACATACAAAACGCTGTACAAGAGCCACTAATATCATCTGAATATGACACAGTATCTCCTGGCACTGTAACTCCAGTGACTCAGTGGACAAGATTTAGACTTCCTTGTCATTATTAGCTTAATGAGAATACCTTAGTGAGTTTTGCTCTCTCCAGGCTAGTTTATAGAGGTATGTTTGGTAATGGTCAAATCTCTGCAAAACAGCTTGTTGCAACTGAGATGGGGTAGAAAATAAACCCTGTAGTTACTGTACATTGCTGAAGAAATTGCTTTCTGTGATGCAGAGAGCTACTGGGGCAAGAAATAAGGAAATAGGGATTGAAAATAGCAAGAATATTTAAAGTGTAAAATTTAAAACTGCAAAATATTTGTGTCCATCTCTGCACAGTAATCTACATCTAAATACCTTCTGTGCAGAAGCTGTGTCATAAGTTTAGTGAAGGTAGTGAATTTTAAGAACAGTTACAGCTTCACTGAACCAGCACTTCTCATACCTTGGTAATGGATTCAGAACAAAAATAGAGGTGGCTACCCAACCAATCCATTCTTATTATCAACTCTTCCCTCCCTCCTGCAATCAACACATACACGCACACATGCAGAAAAGCATACACCTCATTCCAAACCAGGTCACTGGACTATTAGAGATGCCAGCATGGATTAAGTCACTGCAAAGATATTCTCTAATAGCCCCAGAAGTTTTAAAAACCAACAGAAAATACGAAGCTTTTATTATTACTTAACCAAAGTTATCAGAATGAGATGGTTTGCTCCAATTAGTACCTCTTCGCCAAGCCCAGCTAAAAAGGTCAGGTACTGATCAGCGTTGCACGAGCTCCAGTAAGCACCAATAAGACTAACAAACTCACAGCCTATAGTCCTGATCCCACTGCGTGACTGGCAAATAGAGATCCCTGTACAGTCCCTGTAAGCTCAGTAAGACCCATGAAGCCATGTGGGGTCTGTCATGCAGATCAGATTAAAAGCTCAGGGCCCAGTAATATCCTCACTTAAATCAACCATAATATGCTACATTATCTACTATGAAGAGAACAGAAGAGATAATGGTTTATAGTCTCTACTTTACATACAAATTCAGCTGTACATCTGTCCAATAGTCTCTTAAAGTATTTCCAAAGGGCTCCAGTAAAAAACATTATTCTAATTCTTACTCATCCAAACACCACATTTGAAATGAGAAAAACATTGAGAAGTGCCTTAAAGCACCTTAAAGTACTCATTAAAGTGGAAAACGTCTATTTCTAACATGCTTTTGTTTCCAGGAAATCCCTCATAGTTTCATTGGCTAAACATCACATTTAGTGTCAGTTCCACAATCATCGAGATTGAATGCTCCCTGAGCACAATTCCAATGACATGGCATCCGAAGTCCCTGCTTACTATCAGCTTAAAAGCATACAAAGGTTTACAAACAAAGGAAGGTCTGACCTAACCGGCGCCTGTCATATGAAACAGCCAGCACCATGACTTTTGTTGATATACTCTGTTAGGGTACATTGATTGGGAGCCAGCCTTTCCGTGTGATTAGCAGTATCAGCACACTCCCTGCAAACCAAACCATGAGCATAACGGGGTTAGAAAGTATTTAAGCCTTTAAGCCCCTTAATCTCCCTCTGAAGGTGTCCTGCTCTTCTTTTCCAATTCATTAGAGAATAAATCTGTGATAAGCAAAGTAAATTAGATTCAGTGACATTCTGCTAATTGAGTCATCTTCCTTGCCTGGCTTGGCTGGGTTTTTAATTACCAGCTAATCTCATCAATATGGTGGATGACTGGCAGCACGCAGATCACTGTAGTACAACTGCAGCAAAATAGAAATAGAAGTTCATGGCTCATTGGTTGACCAGGTCTCTTTTGTCATACACAGGAATAAACTGGGCAGATCTGCCAGTCATCTACTGACCTCAAAGTATGGAGAACAATGAGAAAAATGGAAGGTAAGTAAACAAATAAAACCAGCAAAACTGCTGGAAAGATCTGTGGCAGTTTCAGAAATGATATAGCAGGAGGGGAAAGTGCTGTGTAAACCTGTTCTGCATCCTGATGAAGCCCTACTGCAGTGAGGGACTGGAAATGGCATGAATTGGGAAAGGGGTAATTTTATAATTGAGATCGTATTCATTTTGCCCATTGCAGTGAGCAGTATGGCTCACCATCATCCAGATGTTGCAGCACTGAGGAGCTCTGCTCTTCACAATGCGGAAATAGCCCAGGATTTACAAAGGGAAAGTTTTTCCTGGCACACATGTCCAGGAATTCACATCTGGACAGAGTGACATAAATCAAGACAAATTTGTCCCCTATAAATCTCTTATATATTACACTTACAGCTTAACAATGAAGGTTATTATTTCCAAACTCAAACTAATGCTACCTCAACAATGGCATGACCTGCTATCCTGGGCACTCTTGCTCCAGTTAAATCGGTTAGGGGAGCAGATTTTCAGCCTCACTGAAAACATGATCTGAATATCCTTTTTCTTCTAGTCTCACAGCAAAAGTGATCCTGCTGTCAGATTAACACAGGTGGATCCCAGTGTTCAGGGGCCACTGGCTGGCCAAGGGACCCCAGCCCATTCACCAAGGCCATAAAGCAAATCAAGGCTTACGTTTGTCTACATCTGTTTCTCTTTTAGACTTAGCTTTATGACATAAGAGCCTAAAATACCTTATTGCCTCAAATAAGAGATTTAAGGCAGAGATTTCTAAAGTACATTCACAAGCTTTAAATCAAACACTTGCTTCATAAAGCAAAGGACAAGAATATTTCTCTCATGCTTTAATTCTTCCCAAGCCTCACACCTGCGCTGTTGACATCAGTGGAGTTTTAGATCAACTTTAGAAGAAGTCCTGATTTTTCATTTTTCTAAGGTATCTTTGAAGCAGACAAAGCCTGAAGTTTAAACTTCTCTATTTTTATCTAGCAACAGTAGATTTGTTAGGGTAACTGCCCACAGCAGCCCTTCTTGAGCAAAAGTTCAGTCCTTTTTGTCTCTCTAATGTAACTGTTAGTGGCTCAGTCTCTGGAAATATCCAAATAAATGGCTGTCCTGCATAAATATGTTCTGACTGTGTGAAGTATTTATAAATCATCTATGTCATCTAGGAGCCTGTTCACTTATAACGTGCTGTTTCAGTGAACAGCACTGGCAGTAAGTGCTAAACAAGTCACAAAAAATGAATATGGAAGGGGTGTGAGCAACATAACAGTAGAGCCATTGAACACTGGAATTAATGTCCCTATTCTAATCCTAGACAGAAAAAAAATAGGAAGCTCCCCCCCCCCTTTTTTTTATAGCATTCAATTAGATATCTTTTAAAACACAGTCCTTGGAGAGCCTAGTTAGTAATATATAAGCTTTCAGAGAAGCAGAGAAAGTAACATCACGGTAAGAAATTAAATAGCTCTGTTTTTCTCACCACAAAAGGCAGCAGAGCTGGTGCAGCCCAGCCAGAGGGGAAATGGAGGAAGAAAACTGTGACAGTGAGGGTCCTCCCTGCAAATGCCATATTCCCCTTAGTTCCTGTTTCACAGATCAGTATGCAAGAATGAAGAGTATTTCATTATGAAAGGCCCTGCATCTACCTTGGGAGAGGTGTGAGGATTAACCTTGCCAGCAATCTCAGACGTTAGCCATAGGGCTGCCCAGGCCCCTGCTTGATGCCTTGCTCAGGGGCATGATGACAGGGGCAGAGGCACTGCAGGGGTAGTTGAGGAATGACCAACAGGTGATCCATGTGCAGCAGCTCTTGGGAGGGGAAGGAAGAGGCAGAGCAACTTCAGCCTTCAGCCCAGCAGTGACAACTTTGTGCCCCACCCAACTATGCCAAAACTCTGCAATGCAAACCTTTGTGCTTGTATGGTGTCTGTCAGAGAGGGCTCACTCCATAACTGTCCATACAGTAAAACTGGTCTTTTTATTCTGTCCATAAGCTTCTACCAAAGCATTCCCAGCACCCAGCCAGCCATTCCCTTAGCTAACTCAAAATCACCCTGAAAGCCTGCACAGGTATCTCTGAATTCCCCCCACTTGTCTTTAGGGCAGAGCTTAAGACTATTTACATAGTTATATAGCTGCATATATTTTTCTTAAAGTACCTAGCCAAGGTCTGCAGACAGAGATGGCTTTGTAGCAGCCAGAGGATCACTGGCTGCATCTGTTCGTTCAAGATAGATTGATGATTATCACACTTTGATAGGAAACCCAGTGGATGTGGTGACTTCTCACAAGCTGACGACAATGCAGGGGGAACAAGAAATAATAATCAATGGCTCAAGTTGATTCTACTTGCCCCCCAAAACAACCAACCAAACAAAATAATCCCACACCTGTGTGAATTCTGCTGAGCAGCCAAGTCCCAGAACTGATAGAAAAGGAGGGCTGCAGTTCATTCTCATGACATGAGGCTGCCATGAGTCACTTCAGCAGAAATGACTGCTCCAGGAAAATCCAAGATGAGAAATCACATTTGGTCATTCCTAGGCACTTGAACAACTCACCATAAGGGTATTCAGATACTTTCTCAGTGCGTTTTACTTCCTACTGAGGGAAGAGGGAAGTTCTACAGCCACCTTCTGGCACGCGTGTGTCATTTTCTTCTCTGGTTCTGTGAAAGCAAGTTGACCTCAGCTGCTTGCTGCAATAAATCTTCTCCCATTTTCTCCTTCCCTCATTCTTTTCTGTTTAAAGTTATTTGTACATTAGACTGAAATACATTATACTCATTTCTCTAGGAGCCCTGACACATTGTTAAATGACCATGAATCTATTTTAGTTGCGCCTTAATTTATTCTCTCCTTCTGGCCTCCAGTGTTGGTACCTCTATTGTAGGATCATACAAGGTTTGGGTTGATTATCCCCCTATTATAATAATTATTGCTATTCTAATAAAGCAAAAAGCTCTCATTTTTTTCCTTTTCAGTTCACTTTGGAAAACTACGCACTTTATTAATTTTTTCTAAGTACTTATATTCTGCTTGTTGTTTGTGCAGTCAGAAAACACAGATACATTCTGCCCCTAAAAGCTGCTTTACAGAACTTAGAGATGGAAATAATCCTACTTTTATCAGGTAAACTAGTGAATCTGAGCTCCCAAGAGCTATCACCGCCAGCATGATGCCCACATCCTTAGACACACAGAGCTGCCAGTCTGCACATTGAGACACTCATACCAACCACTCTGATATCGTTATCAATTTTCAGCTGCCATAACCCTCAAAGCACTTCTAATCCCAAATGGCATTTCTGTTCTCTTTGTCAACAAGCCAAAGACCAGAGCATCAGCACTGCTGGTCATCCCCAGCCCATCAACCAGGACTGGCCTATGCAGCCCCAAAGCCAATTCCCACCCCATCACCAACAGTTTTGCCCTCAATAAAACAGCAGCCACACCTTCTCCAAAGGTAATATTCCTGACCTCCTTTTAAGAGCTCCATTTGCACATTGCCCTTCTTTGCCTGGATTGCACAGTTTCATTCAAGCTGCTCTTAAGTCTTTGACTCATACCACAGTTCACAGCCACAATGCAGCTCTAGAGTTTAATAAATGCTCTAAAGGGTTCACAAGAGGCTGATCAGTACTTGGTGGTCCCTGAGCAGCCTCATGCCACCCAGAGGTGGGTCACCTCAGCTATACCTGGATCAGAGCACAAGGAAACACTCACTCCACACTTCTTGATCTGGCTGCAAAGCAGAGCCTCTCCTGCATGGTGAAGCAGCTATTGATTTTTCCAGCTGTTCTTGAAGGAACTCAGAAGAAGAAAATTATTTTCTTTCAAGCTCAAGTGCAGTAGCCTGCCTTGCTAAAGGGCTTAACTTCACATATAAGTTTTACCAATTCAGCCTGAGTTGTATAATTAAAGTCATGCAACCCCCCATAGTGTGAAAAATCCTATAAAAATGCTTTATATGGAGATAGTTATATGAATTTGAAAGTCTCATAGCAGTATAAATGCACCCCCATGAAAGCCTCTACAAATATAGTTACTGTCCAAAAGCATACATCAAGGAATTTTATAACTCCTCAGTGATTTGTGTCACTGTATAGCATTGAATGGGGTCTAGTTCGAGCCTTCCAAACACAGGGAACAGACGAATCTTTAAAATCTCTGGAGGTTAGGAAAAAAAAATAAATTGGAATAAGATCTATATTTTATATCATATATTTATATTTTATGGGAAGTGCTAATTTAAGTGCCACACAGTTATTTCTCCTTGGATTTCTAGCTCCAGTTCAAACAGGCTTTGGTATTTTCATTACAACTCAGTATCTTTATATAGCATTAGAGCTGGCTGAACTATTCATTACTAATTTAGCCTACTTATTTATTTTTATTTATTTATGGTAAGTGAATCTTCACTGAATAAAGCCTAGTTCTCCTCCCACAATGTTCAGATTCTAACAGCATTCCCTTGAGAGTCTGGGAGGACAATTATTCAGACCCATGGTCTATTCACCTGTATCAAGTCTCCTCTTATTCTTCGTGGGTTACGCCTGAATGCCTGAGTGTTTGCAATGCCTCCAAGGAGTTCCTGCAAATCCATTTCTGGAAACAAACATTATTTCCCATTCAGTTGTGCTAAAAAAACCCCCAGTAATTAAAAACAAAAATGGTAAAGAAAATGCAGCCCTCCCTCTTACACCCTGAACACTCAGACAAGTGCTATGATACAAAGTTGTGTATTTTCAGTGCCAGACAATGAGCAGCTCCCATCCACAGCAAGCCCGGCTAATTCACATGTTGCTAATGTAGTTCTCCATTTGCATACACAAGCTTATCCTGTCCTGGCTTTCTTCAGAGATGTAAAGAACAGAACATTTTACTGAGAATTTAAATATCTGAAATACCACCTGCTCTGATGATGACTGCCTCCCAGTACCAGCAAGAACACGAATAACTGAACCTTAGTTACCATTACTGAAAAGAAGCAAAGACCAGAGAACATCACATGCCACAGCATCCTTGATTTCTGGAGCTGTCTGTTCACTCTTACAGAGTTCACTGATTCAATCTGCTCAGGTCTATATAACATACTGTCATATTTACTTGCATCCATTTTAAAACACACACTACTAGATAGATACTTTCATACACCACTCTGAGATGTGAAAGGACGTCTAGGTACAAGCTGCTGATGATTCTTCTAAGTCACCCTACACGTCATGCTTATTCTGCATGAGGTTGGAACTCTACTTTTATGCTACATGTCCGGCTCGAGTCCCTTACAGAGCAAGAATGGCCAATTCTGCCGACCCTAAGAGCTCCCTGCAAACCCTTACACATCCCAGCTTGTGAAGCACGTACCCCAGAGAACCATGGGGAAGCCCTCAAGCTTTCACTGCTGGGAGAAGATGAGTCCCACAGTGATCCTAGTACTTTGCTGCAGGTATGGCAATGCGGAACACGCAGCTTGGTGCAAGCGATCAAGTGACACTGCCCACAGCAGCCCTTACTGCTTTGCTTCCTCTCAAATCAGAGATCCAGATACCAGAGCAGCAGTGAAGACTTTTCACTTTTAATTTGCCTCATTCAGCACTAGCTAAATATTCCATTTTCCTCCTCTGCTATAAGCAATAAAACTCAATGTGAACACATTTATTATCAGCATCTGACACCAACAGCAGAAATCCAACTCATCTTCTCATTCCTGCCTTAGAGGAAAGGAAAGGTTGTTGAGACATGGCTTTGGGCAGTTGGGCTTTCTCAGCTTTAGGTGTGTTCTCTTAAGAGTTTCTCATTCCCTAGACACATATTTAGATTTCCCCTCACTGATGCAGCCCCTGACCTTTCAGTGAACTAACTTGCAGATTTAAAAAACACCAAGGGCTTGAATATACTCAACACAGTAACAAGCACTTTTTCCAGCTGTTATCACAGCAAAATCTTCTCTAGTTATTTACCCCTACCTCATTTAGTTCATATCCCTCTAGCTGACCCCAAAAAGCCAGGAGTTGTAACTGCTCACTTTCCACCCCATAAAACTCCATTTTCAGCACTATAAATGCTGTCTCTGATAACACATGGGATTGTGTATCAATTTTCAGTTTTAAATCAGTGTCCCTTTTGTTTTCAGGTTTGTAACTCATTTATCTTCCACTGCAACGATAATATTCATCTGATGGATAATCCCATGCAACTCATGCTGTCATCGCCCATGAAACACCATGCTGGTGCTTGAAAACGCTTCTGTTTCCACCCAGCAGGCAGCAGTTTCTGCAGGCTCTGACACTGAGCACTGCAGGACCCTCTACGTCAGCTCCTCTCATCAGGGTCCCAGAGCTTTGCAGACATTTACCCTGCCAGTGTGCCAGATCACCCACCCAGTAGGGGAGGTCAAAACCAGCAGCTTGGCTCCACAGGAAGCTGATTGTCACAGGTTAATTCAAGATCATCCAATAGATATTCTCAGGCTTTTTTGTTCCAGGTCCGAGTCCTAATTCAGTCCATATCCCATTAGCCCTGCCAAAATTTCCAGCTGGGCTCTTCAACCACAGTCACGCATCAGTTCTGCTGCAGCCCCATGCATCTTCCATGTCCTTCAGTTAAAAATCATCCTCTCTGAGATGTGCCATGTTAGTTTGGCATTCCCAAAATCTCTTCAGTACACTGACCCAGACCATGCTCTATCTTACCTGAATACTTATTTAAGTATGTGAAGTGCATAGGACTACCACCCCAAGAAACATTACCTGTGGTCATCTTTTTCAACTCGGCGCATATGAATGAGGAGGAAAATACTGTTTAAACCTCTTCCAGAATTCCAGCTTTGTTGGAGCCTTTGGCGACTGTTCCTCCATTAAGATCACTATCTTCTTTTCCTTTACAGCACCACACACTTGCACAAATTTGCTTACAGCCCAATAGTATTTTAAAGATCATCTTTACTACATTTGCCCTTCCCTAAGGTTTTCAATATGCCCTACATCTGTGTAGCAGTACCATTCCTGTTTCTGTTCAAAAATCGCTTTCTTTTCCTGATTCTTTTTCCTTTCTCCAAAATAATGGGAAACAGAACTAGTCATGCTTACAGACTGCGCAACTCAACAAGACACTGACAGCTTTCATCCACACTAAAAGCCTGATGGTCTGTGGCAGACACCTTCGCTCTCTCTCTTGCCAGATCACATGTTTTTGCTCGGGGGCTGTAGAGTGAAGGGAGCGCTGTGAGTCATTTCCAGGAGACTTTCAAGACACAGTTGATCATCTTGAACTGAGAGTCATGGCTGTGAGGTCAGCCCTCCTCTTCCCCCAACTACAGCGTGGCTGGGAGGCAGTGACTCATGGTGAAGTCAAGAGAGTTCAGTCCATGACTTTCCTTTCTATAGCAAACGATTCAGTCGAAGAGTCCTGTTCCTTTTTGTACACTTTTTAAAAACATCTCTTTTAACATTGGCTTTATAGTGATGTTTCTGATCCTCTTCACCACACTGAGGGTTTCAGATCACAGATGTTCAGGGTTAAGCACCGAGCAAAGCAATCCCATTCACCAAAGGACAGCGTGGTGGTGGAGATCACCCGTGTTCAGAAAGGCTCACAACTTCCAAGAGCCACTCAGCATTTCCCTGCTTCAGTCTCTATTTCTGCCCATTGTGTCCAGGGACAGGCACTGCGGGGTACACGGAAGGGCAGGGTTAAGAGTGCTCTTTTCGTTTCCATCAGGTATCTTCACTGGCACTGTGCATGTTTTGTGTGACCTTTTCATCAGTGTCACAATTAAAAACCCAAACACCATAACTAAAATTAAAAACCAAATACCTTTATGCTGCCTGCCTACTCAATGTGACTACCCAAAGCTTTCTGTCCTAAGGACACAGCAATATTCTGGTCTGGCAACCAGCTCTGGTACAGTTCTTACTATGTCCTACACTCTCCACGAAGGGCCACCCTTCTCCAAAAGCACAAGAAAACTCTGAGAAATTCTTGCTTTCCTCAGTTCCCTGTCAGAAAACAGCCTTGAACCTTCTTCTGTGACAATAAATGGAGACCTGTGCCTGCTAGGAAGTTAAGCAACACAAAGTCTGCATAGCCTAATAGACATGGTTCTTTCCCCCAAGATTTTTACTAGGAAAAGCACAATATTTCTTGCAGTTAACTTTTTCCTGAGCAAAAAAGGGAGAAAAGAAACAAAAAACATTGCCTTGGTTTAACTTTAGATTCCATTTGGCTGATGCAGCTTTGGTACAAAGTTGGATCCAGACTTATCTAAAACACAAAGCTATTAAGATTCATGCAAATGTTTGCATCCTCATAAGGCAGTGGTAGAACTCTGGGGCAAATCTGCACTGTCCCTGACCTCAAGAGTATCCAGGTCTCCTTGAATTTTTAGTTCCATCTGTAATTTGGGAAGGACGAAAGTTCCCCTCACTGTACACCACAGCCAGAAGCCAGGTCACAGATGGGCCTTTGTTTGCAGCAGGGGATGCTGGAGAGACTCTGCAGAAGGCCTGAAGTCTTGAATAATGCAGAAAGTGAGAAATGCTTTAAACAAAAATAGTTTCTGACTAAGTCTTCTCAAAGAGCCTGAAGCACAAACCTGCCAGCCCCAATCTGTGTCTGAATCCCCCAACAGCAGTTCCAGCATCCCGGCTGCTTCCTGCGGGCTTGATCTGGAAAACCACCCAGCAGAAACACAGCAGCCTTTGATCTCTCCTTCCCTACCTCAATATCCCCCAACCCAGCATACAAAGAAGCTTTTATTTGCTAATGCAAGGCAGGAAGCAGACAAATTAATCAAGTGAAGTCTCTCCATTTCATGTAAAGAAACTAATTCTAGTTAAACAGAGGTTTTGCCATACTGCTCATTTTGAAACCAAACAACTGTACAACTGGAGTACATACAAATGACTGTCATTATCCCCTCATTTCCCTGGACAGTGTAATCCCAATCCTACGAGCTGTACAACAGGAACATTCACAGAGAAGAGCAGTGTGTATCCACCTCACAACAGCAATGGTATTGGGTCATTACAATTAATGAATTGGCAGTAGGACGGGTTGGGTTCTGGTATTGCTAAATCACAATCGTTCTTGATTTGTTCTGTCCTGAATGCATTCCCAAATATTTCCTCCAGCCCAGATCAAGCTCCAAAGGATTTATTTCACTTTTGGATGCCATACCCTTAATGTCTTCTCACTAAATAATTTGTTTCCAAATCATTTGCAATCCCAGCCTGGGAACTACTTTGAAGGACAACTCTAATGAACTGCTTACCAACTTCTACATGGACTGACACACACATTGGGGATCTGGGTTCTTTTATTCATTTGTTTTAAAGGCTCAAGGATTTTTTTTTTTCTCCTTTTATTATATATACCTACACATGTGTCTCTCCTTAAAGGAAAACAAGCTCTCAGAGTAACTTTCTTCATGTGTATAACCCTGGCATCTCTAACACTGAGAATTACTTTCTTACATCTGTTTTCTCTTCAAGCTTATTCTAGCTCATAAGTGCATATTGAACTGATAACCCTAAATAAAATACCATTCTTTAGACTTCAGTGAAAATGGTTATTCTGTCCATATTACTGAGATGATCATAGAAAGAGACTATGGTTTGCAATTAAATGGAATGTTAACATATTCATGATACCTGGCTTCCATTCCCAACTCTGTCTGGCTTCTGAACAGACTGATAATTTCAACACCCTTGTTCAAGTCACTTTCTTGCAGAAGCAGTAGAAATTGGCAATGTCAATACAGTGCCTGCAGCAAGAAACTTCTCAGACAGCAATGTACATCAATTCAAATAATCCTAAAATGGAAGGCTTAGGAAGAATAACCAGGATTTGGGCTTTAAACAGCTTTAAACTGCTACTGCTCCCATTAGCCTTTTTTAGTCGAAAGGAAGGCTGATCTCTTTACTCTTTTGATGGTCACTGGGAAATGTCATTCTGATGTTTACAAAATGCACAGGCCAAGGACGCTGCAGCAGAGGAGGTCTGGGCATCCCAGCTACCAGGGACATCCTATAAGCGATGACAATTCTGATTAGTACCATGACCAAAATGCTGACAGGCGCCCCTCCTTTGTATCTATTACCATTATCTATACCATCACCTCAAAGCGCAACTGAAAACACCATGCTTGACTGCACAACACTTACCATACTAGGAGACCTCTCATTCCTTCCAGTGGAGAAAGCTCATCCCTGTTTTGGTTTGCACCTTTTTATTCCCAGTGTCTCATCCCTCTTACTGTCATACCACTGTTAAAATATGTTTGCTCACACCCACTGCTCCTTCAGGGAGGTGGTGAGACCCTGGCGAGGCCCAGCTGGTGCATCAGTCCTGCCTTCCTGAACACCCAATTCAAGAAAGCACTGTTCCAGAACAGTGCTCAGCAACTCCTGCTGACAGCATTCACAGAGGTGCAGACCTTCCTCCCTGGGGGGCCACCACAAGGCACAGTGTGTCCTTATGCTGGAAGGGCTCCAGTTCAGGGCACAGAGCTGAAGGGAAAGAGCAAAATCTGTCTCTGGGAAATTCTCAGGCTTCAAAGTTTGGCGGTGACTTGAAACATGAAAGACACTGGTGAAATGAAGGCCAAGGAGATAAAAATATTTTGTATCAAATGTATTTTTGGGACTTCTAATCAATTTCTTTTCACTTTTATCTGGCAGACAGGGCAAACTCTAAAACACTAGAAACACTGCAGTCTAACCAACCCATTCCTGCTCCATACACAGGACTCCACTGCCTGGCCTGCACTCCTTCCCCAGACCTCCAGCCAAGTGATGGAAATGCCTAAATGGCCACAGGTGAGGAGCATTTCCCAGCTCTTGGTGGTTCTACAGCAGATACACATCTGGTTACATGATGGGAAAAAGGCTTGTTAACAGCTCTCAGATACTCAGGGATGGGCAGCCTAGACTACTCCAGCAAAAAATAAATTGCTGCACGCTTCACTTGTCTCCTGTTCTCTGCAGCAGGTGACCCAACCCAGGCAAGAATTAACCTGAGGAAGTCTTTGGTCTTGTGTTCCATCACCTGAATTAGATGAGTGGTACCGCTTCCAGGACAATGTAAGCTTTGGCTTTCCGCAGACTATGAAGAGTGGGTGACCTGGGGACCCCCAATGTAATTACAAAAACCAGGATGGTAGTATTTCACTAGAAGTCCTGCTCACTTATTTCAGGTAATCTAACACAGGGCAGAAATGTCAAAAACACCCCAAAAGAGACATCTTTCAAAATCTCTAGTGTCCAACACATGAGTTACTAGCTGCCTCAGACCATGACACATAGCCATGAGGATCTTGAAGTATCTGAGACACGCAGCACTATAAGGTGATGTAGGTCAATATTTTGCAGAGGAGGGATGCGGTGTTTGATAAATACTGACTCTCACAGACAATCCCATCTCAACTTGGGCTTAGAGATTTGGTTTGAAATGAGGCTCAGAGTCACAGTATAAAGAAAACACAGCCTCTGAGTAATAGCACTTTGCAAGATGATACAAAGAAAAAATGCCTTATTAACAAATAACGAAACAGCAGGCTCAGACAAATGTTATTTAGGAGACTTGATCTGACAATTGATATATTGATACCTAGTTATTGCTGAAGTAGGAGAACTCAATGGGATACATCTCTCTTGCATGCAAAATAAATCATGATTCACAAAGTGACACCATGAGTATTGGCAGAGGGCAGTAAAGAGTAAAGGCAGAGGGCTAAGGAAAGATGTGAGCACAGCAGCAAATCATACTGCCCAGCACATTTAAACACCACGTATGGGAACTGATGACAGAGAACACATAGGAAGTGAGACAGCTAAGTGGACTCTTCTGATGTTATGGGGTACCAGTATCACGAAGGCAGGAAGGAGAAGTGAATAATGTGGTAATATAAACAGGAAATACACATCTTTAGGTTTATGATAAGCTTATCTGTGGGGGACAACCCCAATAAATACTGCTAATGAATCAGCATTATTACACTGTTAATTAATTTGGGATCTCACAATAAAGTAAAATAATCAGATAGTAAATCTGGCAGATTAGAGCAGTCAGTGAAAATAAAACAAATCTAAATAGAATTTTAGCATTCTGTAATAGAGAGCTGCCATAAAAAGATCAGATTAAATGTGTTTTCGGCTATGGGGCAGAAATGTGAGCTTTCAGTGAGCTGGTGATACCTGGAGAGACCTTCAGGGTGTGAGTATAGTTCTTGCCCTGTGTTTCAGAGTACTCCAGTACACCAATGTAATTCTATTAATCTCCCTACAAGAGCAATAGAGCTGGTGTCAGCACAACAGCAGTTAAAAAGCAAGGCTAGAGTTAATAAAAAAAATAATCCATGAGAAGTACCTTCTGCTGATTCAATTGCTCAAGCTGAAACCTCAAAAACCAACCCACCTGCCCTTGCCCAGCAGGGTTTCAAAAAGTATGTTAAGCAAACCAGAAACTTGCAATGATGATCTACACTCTGGTAACATAAATTGTTGTTTCACTGGCTCCACAGAATACTAATGTCATGAAAGATCTCTGCTTGGTGAAAAGCACCAATATCAGCTCGTTAGATTTTGGTCTTCAGCAGAATAACAAGGAGACTTTTTACAAAATACTCAGTTGAAAATATGCAGACATAAAGGTGCAAAGAAACCCTTTCCAGAATGGCATCTCCCCCATTCTCCAGCTCAGGAAACACTAATTTTATATATTTTTTTCTTTTAGAAAGCAGAATACTTGGCAAGACCAAAATTACTTGGAGGAGGATTGGGTATCATCTTCCCTTTTGCTATATGTCCGAGCTTCTTGCTTCAGGCTCCTTTTAGATTGACAGACTGGTGGGGTCCTTTACCAACCTCAGGGAGGTGCAGCTCCGCCAACTTCTTGCTGCTGCACTGTGCAGCCCACTCACCCCTCCAGCCCATAAACATGTAGCCAGGTGCCCCAGATGGAGTTTTAGTAACTTGGGCCAAACTTCTGGCCCAAATCTGTATCTCCTAGGAAGGGGGCAAATACCAGTTCTAGAGCAATATGCTGCAGCTAAATGGCCTAAAATTTCAACTACCACATCACAGCTTGGAAGGCAAGAGACTCAGGAAATGGTCAAATACTCATGCACTGGGCAAAAAGAGCTGGAGAGATGGACCTGCCCCTCAGGGCCAGGCTATAGCACTGCCAAGCGGCTTGCCGCAGAGGGAAATGCTGTACCTGCTGTACCCATGCTTGCTTTGGCAGACTTACTGGGAAGCTGTAGAAACAGCTTCAGGCTATGTCTGTAATCCGCTCATGCTTTTACAAAGCCAGAGAAGAACTAAGAAAGGAAAATTTCTAATAAAAGCAAATTTTGTCAGAGCTTTCGGCAAAGCTTGGAATTAACATGTGAAGCATAAAACATCAAGAGAGAAAACAAAACCCATCTTTAGACATTCATTCATCATGGGCAAAGACAGATAAATGTTTAGGCTTCTCCTGAACATAACGCATGTACTTCACTTAAAAAAACTGAGCTTAGGGTCTCCTTTACTGTATACTGTCAGCCATCAGCAGACTATTCACATCTACAAGGCTCAAACAGCCCCTGCAGCTTCCACACAGCACCTCCCACCTTGCTACATTTGGCAGCCACCCCACATCAGTCCTCTACCTCTCTGATGGGACTGTACAAATCTAGTTACAGACAACTGTAAATATGTGTAAATACAGTAATACTGTAATTACTACCATTATCCACTGAGGGAGGCTGACACCTTGAAGTACTCCATCACATCTTAAAACCATATAGTGCTGTGGTGAGAAAAATCCCCTCTCCAAGGGCTACTTCTGCTTTTCCAGGACTGTCAGCCCTATGGACTCAGCAAAGCCTCCTGTAGCCCTTCAGCTGCACAAGAGAAGTGTTCAGATTTAACAAGAGCAAAATATCTGCTGGAAACTTTAGTACTTAAACTGGCAAGTGTTCCTGCACTCAGAGGCCACTTGAACTTGGTTGACATGGACAGTATTTCCCAATATAACTTCTGTAGTTTTCTTATCCTGTTGCCAAAGAGATAAAGATTTAATTTTAGTTGCTGAAATTTTATTACCTATCCCAACACACCAATTAATAATTTCCCTGCTTATTTTAGCAGAAATCCTAGAGAGACCGAAGATACTTTCCTTCTACCAGCTTTCTTTGTGGGTTTGTTAGGGTTTTTTGTTTTGGTTGGGGATTTTTTTTTCACTTTTAAATAAAAAGCTTTGAGTACAAAATACTTATAACATAGGAAACTTTCATTTACTCAACTGAAAGCTCTGTCCTTCCTCACTAAAAAAAGTCAGAGTACAGGGTATGGTGATGCAGCCTGCAAAGACCCTATGCCCACTACACCTCCCTCTCTGAGGGTTCTTCAAGCTTTCTGACCTTCGGACAGCTTCAAGTTGCAGGTCAGCAGGTTTGAACCCAGGGAAGAAGAAACAAGCCCCAGAGGCTTTTCCTGTCTCTTTTTCCTGCCTGATTTTCAAGTAAGGAATTTTCAGTAGCCTTTGTTAGCATACAAGTAATTCAGGGCAGGACCAGAAGAAATCAGTTTCTCCCAGTATGAATATAAATATATCAAGTTCATCAAATCTTCTGTTCTGATTAGAAGTACAAATATCTGGCGTATATCTGCTGAGAGGAATATTTTATCTCCTAGCCTCAAGGAAGGCAGGCAGTAAATAATACTGTTGTTGACCAAGAGAAGCCTAGCAACTTTCAGACAACTGATTTAAAAAGTGCAGATCCAGGATTGTGTAAGTTCAGGAACTTTCTTTTGAGGCACAATAAAGCAAGCTTCCTATGTCAGTAAACGTGGCTGTCAGAAGGTGTTGTTGCTTCACCACAGAGCTCTGATAGGACAGAAAGATGAAGAACAACTCGCACGGTGCTGGTCTGAAATCTAAGGAAACAGATCTTCAGAGAGATGAGAGTTCATCCGAATGTTTAAAAAGCAGAGCTTGAGAGATAAAGAACTCAATTCCTCTCCTTCCATACCCGAAGACATAGATGTCACTTCAACTTTAAAAGGCTCAGTCAAAGCTTGTACTTCAATTTTGAAAACAAAACTGTACAATCCTGTATTTACTGGAAAAAAAGAAAAAAATTGTATAGATAGACCTGGTTATGTGTTAGGCATTGCGGTGGGATTATGAACCTCTGTGAACCGTGAGCAGTGGAAGTAGTGGTGGAAGGAGGGGTTATAGCAGAAACTTACAGAATACTATTGCACATCTTGTTACTTCGAGATATTTTTCCCAAAGAGTCATAAAGATCTGGAAAAGCAGAGTCAAGCAGTGAGTGCAGACAATGCAGGTAAGGACAAAGTGAGGAGACTTTAGCAATAACTAAAAACATCGGCACTATCAGCGTTGTTCCCAGGCTGAAAAGTCAAAAACACAGCACTGCACCAGCTACTAAGAAGGACAAAAATGACTGCTACTGCTGAACCCAGGACACCTGCTTAGCACCATCACTTCTTTTTCTTAAGACTCCAGTAAAAGGGTTGTCCCAGACAACATGAAAAACCCATGATTTTTTTTTTTAACAGTCATATAGTTTAAGCTACGTTTTTCTCCAGTCACACAGCTGATCATTGGAGAAGCAGGAAGAACAGCATCCCTCCCTGTTAAGAACACATCACCTGTACTCCTAGTTTCAGCAGGCAATGGGGTGAAGGATGCACCTGGCTTTGGTCCAGCAGTTTGCACAGACTTTCTTTTTAGACATATAATCTGTTTTGGAATTTAAATCATGGCTATTTATCCTTGTCTTATGATTTATGCTGCACATTGAACAAAAGATCCTCCAATCTGGCACAGGTGTAACTGTCTTATTAAGCAGCATCTGCAGCCCTGTGCAGTGCCCCTTTCCCAGATACATGTTTTCTATCACCTCTGCCCTCCTAGGCTGAGGTCTCACTGAGCTGAGCAGCACACACGTGCATGCACGATCATTCAGCAGTCATGAGTAGGGAGCACCTTAAAATACAGCTTACTGCACAGCAAATGACCACAGAACAGTGTTTACATTATTTACAATATATCGATGCAGAAGATGAAAGGTCCATCTAGACTCATCACTGAGCTATTCTGATAGCTTACACTACTTGTTCATCTGAAAAAAGCCAGAATAAGACCAGTGCACACCACAGGCTGCCTGGATGCCCTAAGAATGGGAGATGCATTATCACATCCTTGCAGAGATCACACCTGAAATCACAGAAAAGACATACAACCTGAACTTTCCCCACTGAGGTTTTGCCATAAACAGGAATGAGACTGCAGCTGCAGACTTCTAGTGAGCAACCTACAATCCTCCTCTCAGTAACACCCACAGCACATGTGTCAGTGTACAAAAAGCCACCAGCCAAGCTTGTGCTGATACCAATTTACCTTCACACATCAGCCTCCCTGCTTGCTCATTCTGGATAACCTCAGTCATAACTTCCTGAACTTGCTTCAAGCGATGAAAATTTAATGTCATCGAGTATGTTTAAATGTCCTCACATAAAAGACACATTAAATGATATTTTATTTAATAAGATATATGGAAAGGAGCATCACTGACTCATTTCTCAGGCAGGAGTACAGAAATCTCCCTTTAGGAGTTTTATATTTTGTTGATTTGGACCATAAAGGAACATCTTTTAATGCAGCAGTGAACAGGTAACATCAAAACTAAGATCTGTATCTACTCCAAATAATATGTTTCACATAATTTCCACCTGAATCACCTTAACTCCATCATATTTTATGGCTTCCTGTTATTTAAAGACATCGCATTGAGTTATAGCAGTTGGGGGAATTGGAAAGTGCTCACTTCAATGTCGCTTTTTTAGAAGATGACGCCAAAAGGCAGAAAGATATGCTCAGGACACTTGAGGAATAAAAATAATTAGAAATTTAACACAGTTTCATCTCTATAATGTCATTAGCAACTAAGCCTCTATTAAGGAAGAAAGACTCAAATTAGAGAACTGCAATGGGATAATTCCAAGGGAAAAACCAGTATTTTGACTAAAAATGGCACTTAATGTAATATTGAGTCATCTCTTTTTAATCTTCTTTCAGAAATCATTAGATGCTGTTATAAAGTTGCAAAATTATTGCTTTTCTGCACACTGAACCAAAGCAGATTCTGAGGAGTCAGTCACACTCAGTTACTCCACAGTTAAGACTGCAATTATTAAAGAAACCAGACTCATCTTTATGACCTATAAAGTTTGTATTTATTCATGAACCTTGCTTTAATTTCCTGACAACAAAACTAACACAAACTTCCTAAAACAAACCAACCAACCAACCCCAAATTTATAATGCAGTGTATTGCAGATCTGACTTTTTCTTTTTTTGCTATAAAGGCTCAAAGAAACAATATATTGCCAATAGGACACAATTACAAGGTGAAAGGGCAACAACTCAATCTTGCATGTCCAAACCCAATTTTAATTCAGAATTCCCTAGCTTGTTTGGCTGAGGATTATAAACCATTGCTGTGAATTTTGCAGAGTATTTTTCATTTGCTTCAGTGGAAGATTTAACTAACGCCACCAGAATGACATTACTTCATGCTGGAAGATTGCAACTGAGGTGTTTCCTAGGGAGCACAACTGGGGAGAACCACCCCAGCAGGGAAGTCCGTATTATACAAAGCCAAAATAAAATGCACACAGCAATGCCTGTAAAAGCAACAAAGAGAGAACAAGCAGCAGAAAAGTTCGGCAGGTTTTTCCCATCTTACATTTTCTGTCTAGATCCATTTATTCTTCCAGAAAAACCTTGGGAAGAAATTTTGTCCATCTTTCATATGAAAATTATCCAGAGGGCTGATATAATCCTGAGCTTTTTTTTTTTTTTAATCAAGTAAGCATTTTGGAAAGTCATTGGGATCCTTTTTTAAAACAACTATTTGCCGTGTCTGAGTATTAAGAACATTGTGCATTCATATGCGGAACACATACAGACAACACTTAATACAAAGTTTCTTTGCATAATATAAAGCAGTTCTGCTGTCTTTAATGAATATTTAAGCACTGATTGAGGTAAACAAAACCATCTTCTGAAGGACAACAGATTTCACCCTTTGTTAAAAACATCTCTTCAATGCAAAACTGCACCCAAAGCTACAAGGGTGTTATTTTTTTTGTTTTCCTTCTTCTAAGGGCAAAGGTGTTAGATATTTTTCTGTAGCTGATGTGCAGGAGAGACCAATACAAGGTCTGTGAGTCTGGTAGTTTTCCAGGGCAGTACGTTCATTATTGTTTCTAAAGCATCACAGGTTTTGGTCCATAGTGAGGGTTTCTAAAAGAAACTGCACTACAAATGAATCATGAAATTATACACATTAACCACTAAACCCTCTGGCATCCCCAATGACATCCTCTGCTATGGCAATTAAGCTAACGCAGAAGTTCTAGGAGCACTGATTAACAGTCATGTCCACTTCTTTATCCGCTCTACTAACTAAATTTGATAATATGCAACCAGGTATTGGCTACCTAAATTCTTTATGAACTGCCAAACTCCAGTTTTGGAGTGTGTTTTGCAGCAGGCTGTGGAAAAATAACTATCTCTAATTAATGTTCAGGATGACAGTTTGAAGGCTACCTACTCATGACTTGCATGAGACAACTCCATGCCATTGCTTTGGCGGGGAGAAGTAATTTGGCCTTGATACGCTATTCCTAGTGACTAAAAAGGTAAGTTTATAGGACTTGGTGTATCCTTTTATTTAGTCAGGGAAGACTCACTGGCCCTAGTGTGCATCATTTGATATACCTATTCCTCTCCTTCTCACAAGCTTTAAGCACAAACTCTGGTTTAAGTGCATAATTTGTATTCCTCTGCTCTTTGGGGAGGGGAAGAAAAGTAAATGCATTAAACGCCCAAAAAGCAAAGTGACAGAATTTGTTACTACATGGTTCTTAGCAAAAAATTTGTGCATGGCATAAAACAAAATCTGCTATTAGTAATGAGTGTACATGCAACCACCTTGTAAATCACAGCACTGGGAGGAAGCAACAAGTGCAGTGCAAACACTGGATTTCTAGAAAGAAACTCTAAATCCACCTCCAGGAGGAGTTAAAAACAATGGGAACTGTAGCAAGACACTGCAAATAGGCTAGTACTGGGTTTTCTTTTACCTGGTTGTATTACTTAACACAAGTACTGTGTTCAATATCATTACACTGGTATAAGATGCTCAGAGCCACTGGAGCTTGCAAAGGGCCAGGGATGCTGGGAAAACAGGACTCCAGCACAGCCCTGCTCCACAGCACAGCAGCAAGCATCTCGCCATCACAGAACAGTAAGCCTCTGCCACTGTGTGACTTGTGTGTTGTTGCTCTCAGAGGCCCTCTCATCTTGTTTTCACTTAGTTCCCAACAACCAGCTTTGCTCAGTAATTGCTTTTAGCTCTATAGACTTACTGCACAGTGGTGCGATATATCCTGCTGATCTCCCTGGGCACCAAGAGCCCTTTCTCCCTTCCCAAGTGCCAGCCTCATCACCAGCTGCCCAACTGTAAAGTCACTAAGCTGCCCACTAATCAATGTCCTCAGGAAGTCCTCTTCCTCACCTCCACCACTTTCCTGAATACTCAGAGTTTCTAAAAATTCAATTTTTCCATGGCTTGGTTCTATTTGCTTAGTTGGTAGTACCAAAACATGGTGTTTAAAGATCGTTGAGCCTTTCAGTTCCCAAAACCAGGATCCTCATGTTGAGTAGTCCACATGGAGGTGGCTGCTCTGATGAACAAGACTAAACCCTGCCACATTCATGGCTGTCAAAACCTTACAGCTTCTCCACTGCTAAATATCAGTCAGGACAAGGCCTTTGGAAAGGTGTTCAGCTGTATATGAAAGATATATTCAAATCATGACATTAGGACACTCATTAGGACAAGGCTCCCTTGCAACTATTAAGTGCTCAGGACGGACCTGGCAGGAGCTTCCACACCAGGGAGATGCTGACAATGGAAAAAGATATTTTCATTCAGATTTGAAACAAAACATGTTCTGAACATTGGGGTTAATATCAGACCCTGTAAACCATTCATTTCACAGTTTTGAAATTCAGCATCTGTATTTTGCAGTATGTTAGTTTTAAATTCATCACTGAATATTTATATTATTTTAACATCTCCTGATAAGCTAATCATACAGATACAGGACACGACACAGACTACTGTTAGCAAATCACAGCATGAAGTCATATTAGATGAAATACAGCTGTTCAGAGTCAAGCTGTCTGATCACAGTGCTCATAAACACTTTCACTGTAATCTTTCATAAAAGATGCTTTAGTTCATGAGAATCTGCCTATAAATCATTTCTAAAACCAAGATAGAAATTACTTAATTGGTGTGGTGGCATGCATACCAACAAAAACTAAACTGAGAAAAAAAATAAGTGCAACATACACTATTTGCTTTTTTAACTGACAGAAGAACAGGTTACACACTATTATGCATGCAATTCTGAGCTGGAAATATCCATCCTAAGTCAACTCTCAGACATGACACCTATCAGTAGGCTGGGAAGCAGCCAGTGTATTTCCTATGTTCCCTGCAGGATGCAGAGTTAGGCTTTCCACCTAAAATTATAAACAAGATGTATTTTACTAGCAAGCTAAAGCTACAGAGTTTGGCCACTTCCATGCTGAGTTCAATGCCTTAGAAAACTTGCTGCTAAATACAATGGCAGCAGCAGCAATTTAATTCAAAAGGGATTCAAACCATACCCTGGCTTTCAGTTACCACTTTCTGCAGAAAGAGTAAGAAAGTAGGGTTTCTCATCATGCCAGGATTCAGACCCTCTCTTTGCAGCAGTGTCATTTGTGGATGGGCAAAGCAGATTTGGTTCATTTCATGAGGAGGGGGTCAAAACCTCTTAAGGGCTCTTGCTACACTTCATCAGCTGATGGATGAACAAGTAGCCTGCAGAAGAAAAAGCTAAAGGTTCATGGGGTGAGGCAGCATTTATGCTGATCTTTCTAAAGCACATACCTTTCTCATAGAAGGTGAAAAGGGCTTTTTGTATGAGTGTTTCTCCTAGTCAAATTATTCTAGTCACCAATAGTCGGTTTCTATTCTATGTTTCGTTTATAGTTAAATTAATGAACCATCTGCACAATGCTTCCCTGCTTTCATAAGCTCATACAATACATTGTCATTAGTGAACTGTCCACTCAGCTTTTCTAAAGCTCTAGCTGAACACCCCTGTAAGCAAAAAAAGCTTGTCTGGATACCCTCTGGCATCTTTGTGCATTCTAATAAGCAATATATTATCAGATTTTACTGGCTCTTTGTGTGTGTCATCAGAAACAGCACCTCACGCCATATGGAAATTCACCCTGTGGCTGAAACATGAGTAGTGCATTTGGTTTGGATAAGCTGTCACTACAATAACTGGTAAGAAACACAAATTTGATATATATGAACTTGTTCTAATCGGCTTTTCTGTCAAGGAATAAATGTTTTATTGCCTCTTACATGTATTGCTAACCCTTTATGGTTTTGGACTCTTATAGACTTTTAAGGGTAAAACTTAGGTTTAAAGAATTGTAATATTATAATCATGGGAAAGATTGCCATATTAGATTACAATTCTCTTGTAGATCTGGAGGCCAGATAGACCTATGATTCTATTTAAAAAACCTGTTTCTGATGCTACATCCAGATGAGTGTCCTGGACTATTGGTTTGTTTGCATAGACTGGCTGTGAGGACAAGGTGATATGGACACTGGCATACCTGAGTGGCAGTGCTTGGAGGAAGGAGGTCCTTTGGAGGAGAGGCAGCCATGGGTGAGATGGGAAGCACAGTGCACTTGGACATGTCTGTTTAGCGCATCACTTCCAAAGTGTCCACTGGCAGTGCTTCAGGAACAGGAGGAATGAAAGAACTGCAAGGGTTGGACTAGATGACCTTTGAAGGTCCCTTTCAACCCAAACTACTCTGTATCATCACATGAGAAAATCTGTGTCATGCAGGTGATGATTCTCTTGTGCTCTGCTTTCAGCAGCAAATGTTCAGTATCTGTTCATTTTGGACGAAAATTTAGTATTTTCAGTGAGCTCAACTGTTTAAATAGATATTTCTAGTTTTTATAGTAAACTTTTAACATAAACTTGCCAAAAACTGAAGGTCTTTAGATGAATTTCTGAAAGGCAAGACTTGCTCCATAACTTTTCATTAAATTCATACAAATCTGTGGCATAAAGGTAAGAAACAGAAATAAGCTGTGTGCCTATATATATTTGAGCATTCAGTCCTACCCTGATTTGACTTCAGATGTCCCAGACTTTCAGTTCATTAAGCTGGGACTGGCTTGTTTCCTTCCATGCATGCACATAAAACTCAGGGTTTTCCTAAGACCTCTCAGTTCAGGACTTTCACAGTTGCCTATGAAGTTCAGAAGATCACTTTTGATTAAGGCTGACATTAATATGCAATCCCAGACACCACCTCTGGTATCTCCACCCTATTTCAGAAGAGCCTTTTTGACCTACCAAGGACCAAGTAATACCTACACTCATTTATTTCAGTTGAAGCTTATAAAAAATTATGTCAGGTAAGCTTTCACATATTATGTCCTCCATAAAACAGTAAGATACTATCAAGATGCCACACTTGAACTATGACAAAAGATAGCTCACTTAGCACATCCAGCCTCTCATACATTTTTGGGTAGACACTGAGCAGGCATGTTGCTTTGAACAAAGGAAATGGAACAGTAGCACAGATGTCTAATCTGATCCAACCAGCACATGTTCTTTAGTATGTCCATATTCACTGTACAGCAGTGAGATATTGCTACAAGATTTCCTCTGGGTAAGCTACTCTCCTCCCTTTTGCGTCCCCTCTACTCTTAAGATCCCAACTATGGCTATTTCCTCCCCCCCTAAAATGGAAGCATTGAGCTTACATGGCAGTAAGAGAACAGTTTTCAATCTGAGTTAACCTTTACAGCAGTAACACTAATTTTCAGTCTGTTCATACTAAATGGTAAAACCTCTCTGTTTCCTGCTCTGAATTTCATTGTGTGTCAATTAGTGCTATGAAATCAGTCTAACAATGATGTATGGTTAACACGGGATTTGTGTGTGACAGCTAAGAGGAATGCACAGAGGACAGATAATTGCAATGGCGCCATTAGTGAACTACTCAATGCTTTTTTGAAGTTAAAGGGTCTAGAAACATGCTATAAAGATATTTTTCAATGTGAGTACTCATAACATTAAGGGGAGGTTCCCAGCAACTTTATTACATATAAATAAAAAGATCCAGCAGCTTTAAACTAATGCATGAAAAGGATCTGGAACTGTCCAAGGAAAGGTGTGCAAGAAAATAATTTCAACCAGTAATCTCCAAGACTGCTACTATGCTTACTCACATTAACCTACTGAAAATAGCACAAAGTCAAGCACAGAGTGACATCTGCCAAGTCCCTGGCTTTTTCTGTATCACCACCATAAGCTCCTGCCAGACAGCAACAAAGAACAATAATGACCAAACCCAAGATGAATGCATCTTTGGCCACATGACGTGCTACAAAGACACCAGGAGGCAGGACAGCGAGTTACCTCTTCAAGCGCAAAGGATACCTAGAAACTCTGAATCAGGTTCAGCACAGGTCCCTTCAGTCACCAGCAAAGCTAAGACCATCTGGAGGAACAACTGTTGTTTCACGTCAGCAAGAACAAGACAAGTGGCTTGTTCTGGGTGGCTGACATACACTTGGGCCACTACCAACCCACAGTGGTGAGAAGACTCATGGGAACTACTGTCCTGCCCTAGCATCACTACAGGTGGTCAAATGCTGCAGGCAGTCCCAGACTGAGCATCAGCTGCTGAAGGTGAGTCCTGCTACCCCTGGGATCACATCCAGTGTCAGGTGACAGTGGAAGCAGGTCAAGAGAATGATTTTCATTTGTATTATGGGATCAGTGCACTACATAAGAGATGTAGCATGAGGTATCCCTGTTTTAGTGTGAAGTGTCTCTGCCCATGGCAGAGGGGTTGGAACTAGATGATCTTAAGGTCCTTTCCAACCCTAACTATTCTCTGATTCTATGCACACGGAAATCAAAAGGTCCATCCCTTACTTTTCCAGCCCTTTACTTCTCAGAGCTGAACTGAATCTATTCTCAGGTGTCCCTCCACAATACTAAGAGCTCCAGCCTCCCCAGAGGGTAGATGATGATGTGCAGGGCTTGCCCACACTGAGCTCTGTGCTTCCCACAGCGCTGCCTGGGCTGGCTGGGTTCACACCAGCCTAGAGAGGCTGGGAGAACGCTTGGTGCTGTCACTGCTCCAGGCACTTACTAACTCTGACAGTACTCACTAGCTGACATACTCATGCATTTGCTGGCACATCAGTCTTGATCATTTTTGGCAATGGCACATTGCATCTTCCAGAAAAATTAAAAAGACAAAAATAAAATTTTCTCTCGTCCTCTTCCATTTCTCTTTGCATTTTATGCTGTAAAAATATAGGTGTAAGTCAGCAACAATCTGATGAGCTTCTAAACTGCAGCTTTAGGATAGCAGCACCACCTTAGGCAAATTGTAAATGCCCATCTGTAGATGCACGTCTGTCAGTGTAAAAGATTAAAGAAATAACATGAAGAAATTAGAAATAAATTCGGTTTGGAAGAAAAGGAGAGGATTACAGCTGAACACCTACAACGATGTATCAGTGAGATATATTAAAAACCCAAATGAATCTCAAAGTCAGCAAATGCAATGCCATAACAAATGAACATGGTGGCAAAGGGTAGCCTTTGTTGCTAAGCTGACACAAATAAATTAGTCACCTGTCAGTACTTGTATAGAATTTACAAACAGATCAGTGTTGAAGGAAGAGCAGAAAATAGCCAGCATATTTTTCCATTAGAGCACTCTGCAGAGGGAACTAAGCACTTTGTTTTCATTTATGCAAGTAACTTAACCCCCCGCTGCACAGCGAATGCCTCCTTGTGGGAGTAAGACACTGTCTCACCTGGAGGGCACAGAGCTGCCAGAGCTAATGAAGGCACAAGAGGCAGTTGGAGAGACACAAGTGCTGGAAGTGACCCAGAATTGGACGTGACCCTGTATGACTCTGCAGAAACACAGAGCCCCCAGCGCCTCATCAGCTCATGGGAACAGGCCACAAAACTCATCTGCTCCAAGCCTGCTCATATTCAAGCAAAACAATAAGTTACTGGTCACTGCAGGCAAATTTTAGTATTTGCTGCAGATTAAAGACAGAAGGGTTTAGCTTCAGTCACAGGTTGCCTCTGCTACATCAATACATTACTATCACCACTGCTCCCCTAGTTTTGGATGTGGGGTGGTCTCTGAGTCACAGAAATCCTGCTCCTTTTAGAGGTCAACGGGAAGACTGAGAACTAGAACCAAGGAAATAATGTAAAAGAGTATATAACACAAAATAGCCAGTGATAAATCAGATATTTTCTGTAATTAATTTCTTTCTATTTTCTTTGTTCAACTTCCACATCAGACAAAGCAAGTCTTCACTAAAGCTGAAAGTCTGACTAAAATATTCAGAATGCCCAAGAAAATATGGACTTTTTGTTAAGTATTGATGTTAAAGTTGGTTATACTGATTGAATCAAGAAACCAAAGCATCTCATCCAAATTACAGGTCCAGTTGGAGCAGCTTGAACTGCAAATGCAGTCACAAGGATCCATGGGTGAGCAACTCCAGCCAGAAATTATTCACAGGAATTAGTTGGGAAATCACTACAAGAAACAAGCTTAAGAGAATAACAATCTGCCACAGACAATTCATAAACTAAAAAAAGAGGTGGTATTCAGCCAGTCAAGTGATTTGCTACAAATTATTTGCCCAGGGCCAATTTTGCTGCTAAAGCGATCAGTGAAGATGCACTACCCAGAGCGATGCAGGGACATAGTTAAGACTAACAAGCTGCTATACACAGCACTTTAATTAGGCCAAATGAGGAAACGATACTAAACCAGCTGGTCAAAAGGAAAAAATAAATCCGTAGCCAAACAGAATAAAATTCTTTCTTTTTATTGCGACAAGATAAAACCTCTGAAATGAGATTTCAGAATTACGATGATACCCAAACTCACACCAAATGAGAGCACAAGAGACAGCGAACAACCCGTTCAGGCACCAGCGCGTCAGCCAGGCTGTTGCTACCTCCAGTCCCTATCAAACCCAAGAATTTGTCAATGTTTTATTTTAGCAGCAACAAATGGCTGGCTGAGCAGAGCTGCTGCAAATGGGAAATTGGGAGGCAAGGACAGGTGTGTCATTTCTTGAAATTCTTTTAGGGCTGGTGGCATAGAGTCCTTCCAGACACAAGCCATAAGGCTGAGAAATATCTATTCTGCTAAGCTATGGAAACGAGGATTTTATGAAAGTGCGATCACGAGGTGATAATAAGAATGTGATTGGAAGTTGATGTGTTATTGCTTAATTTAGACAGAGGAAAGCTCTTTTTTTGTCCATACCATCTGCCAGCCTAGAAACCTAAGGAATAAAGGCACAAGCTGTAGATGGCTTTTATAATGGCTGTACTCAAGCAGCAGAGGAGCAAGAAGAATAGAGGCCATATAAATCAAGCAGCAATATCACCATGGCTGAGCAATAACCAAGCTGATAGCAGCATTCGACAGAAACAGAGCGAGCAAAAGATACTTTCCCAATTCACTGCATTAGGATTCAGTTGCAGGAGGACAGGACAGAGAACTGGACTTCATGAGGCTGTTGGGAACACTGACATGCGAGCCTGGTAAGAACAGGCAGGGCAACACGGCTGCACAGGTTAACTGCAGCCTCCAAGAAAAACAGACAAGCTCTACTTCAAAATTGCATTCACATATGCGACAGTTCCCAAGCTAGCTGTTATCCTTTCCTTCCTCTTTTTTTTCTGAGGGGAGAGAGAAAGAGAGTAGAAGCTAATTTACTTCAAGGCAGTAGAAAGAAAACAAACTTGGATGTGAGGCGCAAGGCTCAGCAAGACAAGCACAAACTTCTGCTGGCTAAGAAGTCCCTCGAGATGACCATCTGGGCTCTGCTGGGGAGCTTGGAAGGGCTGCTCAGCTTATCTTGTTCCAGCAGAGGCTAGGTGCACTGGACACAGAACAGCATGGCATGGTACAGAGGCCACTTCAATGTTTTCCTCTTAAACAACTAGATCAAACAACCTCGTTTACACAAATATGTATAAACAGCCATCACAGCATTGATGGTATTGGTCCCCCAGGTGGGACTGGTGGCACACAGATTGACAGAAGAAACGGGAGAAGACAGAAGAAAAAATAGGGTTTAATTCTATTTGTTAAATATATACTCACACACATTAAGGTTTTTGCATTTTTGTCATTACTGAGAATATTAGCTGCTTTGCTGCTTCACTGCTAAGTGTTTCTGGCCCACCTGAGCAGAGGACCACCTGTGGAGACCTTCCAAAGTGCTCACAGACTACCCAACAAGAAGTCTACAAGCAACCAGCTCTGCCCTGGGTGCAAAGCCTGCAACCAGGGAGAGAGACCCCAGCTATGCCTTCAGCAGAAGGGATATGCATAAAGCAGAGTTGCCCAACTTGGGGAACAGAGGAAAAACCACACTGCTCCTGCTGATGAGCTGATGCAAGCTAGATGATCCTGAGTAGCCGGGATAAGGACCTCAAAATGCATCCAACAGATACCAGGCTTAAGGCTAATGTCATTCTTCCACCACTGGGACATCCACAAAACCCAACTGGGCTATAGCTGCTCCAAACCCATTCTCAAAGCAGCACTGGAAGATTCAGACACTCACCCAATGAGGTATAAACTCTTCTAAACTCCAGCAAGCCACAACTGTTCCATCCACAGAAAAGTCGTCGCTACTATGATCTCAGATGGCAGCTTAAGTACACGTTAAAGGAAGATACAGTTCATGTCCCGTTCTGTGTGCCTGACATAATCCTTTATGCCTATGCAAAGCAAATGTAAAACATTAGCGTGTCAAAACAGCAGGACTGTACGATTATCTTGGGCATTGTCTAAATCCATCATTTATACATACACACAAACAGCTCAAGTAGACTCTTTGAGCAGAACCAGGTATTGAGCAGACAGGACAGACTGCAGAGAATGATCAGTGATGGATCTGTCAGAAGATACTAGAACTGAACCATTTTCTTGTTAAATACTTGGCAAGATCCCAGTGACTTTACCAGAACTTTGCAGTGAAGGAGGAGGGACCTTGAAAGGAGTAAAGCAAAAAGAAGCATTATGGCAAAAAAAAAAGGATTTTTTTTTTATCCTTATTAATACTACTTTTCACTTGGAATCCTCTTTAGTTTGGCATAGGAGTATGCCTTATGACAGCAGATCAGAAATTAAAACACCGTTTTCACTGATCCCACACAAGTATTCTCCTTCTCACCCACCCCAAAGAGCTGTCTTCCAAGGAAACTTGTGTGAGTCAGGGGCTTCCCTGCCAAACTTCAAAGTTTCAGTCAGTTTCATATCAGACAGTTTCGAGGAACTAGGATCCTATGAAACAGAGAGGACATCTCGGGTACAATGATATTTTAGCTGTATACATGCACCCTTGGTGCTGAACTCTTATCAGGACACCCCAAAAACAGGCAATGTAAGACTGGAGCCCCACAGGCATTATTTCTAGGTATATTCAATAATTATCTTCTACAGTTTCACAAAACAAGTTTACTTTAGAATAGCTTCAGAGCACCTGCAATCTATAGTTTCTCTCTATGGCAGGCACTCTGATGTTTCTGGGCTACTCTCAAACACAGCATTACTCTAAGAAATAACACACTATCAGAGAACAAAGTTAAACAGGATGTTACTTAAGGCTACACAAGCAAGTTCAGCAGAATGCCTTCCCCCTTCACCATGGGTGTAGACAGACTGCCTGAAAGAGGACTTTTCCTCATCCAATTATTGGTACCAAGATAAGCAAGGTGGTGTTGGCAGATACCATCACAAACAGCAGCCACATGATACAGATGCATCCTTGGTGAGATGTGAGGGGGAAAACTAAAGGTAGTGCTGGCCTGAGCCATGCGAGAAAAATGAAGATTGCTGCCATGCCCAGCCTGCCTTAGGCAAGCCAGCTGCCTGCAGGGCTGCTGCTCTCCTGCCTTCACACGTAGGGGCATCAATCAAGCAAGTTCAAACAACAGCACATCAACTAAGTTGCCATTCCAAAACCCTTAGCTATTAATTCATGACCCCCTAGAGTGAGCTGGGATCAGGAACAAGGACTTCTCATGCACTAGCATCCTTAAGTGAGGAAAAGGGAGAGAATGAGGAAAAGCAAATCAATGATGCAAGAGGTGCCTCAAACTCCAAGTCTATCTGTTATGACAGCTCAAGTAGTGAGAAAACCCTGAGGTCATCTGTGGCATAAATGCATGCAGACTCCAGAATAACACTCAAGAGAGCTCTTGCCTTCATTTCAAGAGCTATCATGCTATTTGTGGGTGGAGAGGACAGCTTACCCTGACCTACCCTTCTGGCCTTCGTGCTCCACAATCACACTGAGCTCCTGGTGAAAGCTGACCTGTCCACATGTTCATCAGGGACCTAACGCATGTATGCCAGTGGCATACAGTTAGACAAGTACTTCCCCACTGCTGCGGCTGGGAGCAGTAACACGGAGTATATCCTGCAAGTTTGGAAAGGAAATGAAAAAGTTACTAATTGCTGACAGAAGATTAATGGCACCCTGTCTCTTAAACCCCAAACCACTGGAGGAGCTCTGCACTTGAGATGCTGCTCTGCCTGCATCTGCCGTGGTGCAACAGCACCTCTAAGAGAGGAACCGCCAACATTTTTCTTGGGCCTCAAGCTACTCCACGGCTCTTCAGCTGATTTGCCCTTGGGGTGATCTTTCAGAGCAGCTTTACCAGCTCCTAGCTCTAGAACAGCCATTTCCACTGCAGCCCCAGTCCAAGCAGCAACAGGATCAGGAGCTGTGGATTGCTCAAACTGGTTGTGGTTGACTGGAAGAAGTTTCTCCAGGCTGTTTCCAGGGAATTTGCAGCAGGCAGTGATGCAAAGACCCCTGCTTTGGGCAGGATCCCAGTCTTGCACTGTGAAAGTTTCGGGGTTCTACAAATCACAGTGAATTCAAGCCACTGTTTTAAAGCAGCCCTGACTGTTTTACAAAATACTCTAAACAGCATTTTCTCTTTTCTCCCCCTTCTGTATGTGGAGAATAGCCATTCCTTTGATGCCACTAGTTGAACAGATATTTCACATAGGCCACAGCAGGCACTGTCACTTCAGTAACTGAGGTTAATGGTTTGGCAAGTCAGCGGGGGCTAACATTTTTCTCTAGTGATGTTTCTTAGAGTGCAAGGGGCTTTCACTGGAGTAATTCAAACAATTATTAAAGTATGTAATACTCTGGTAAAAAGGGCTTCAAAGGGTGTTTTTTTCCTCCTAAGCCTGTTCTTCACTATCACTGCAAGGCTTCAGCTCAGAGACCACTTGCAGAGCTCTTAAATGCTCATCCCCATCAAAATTCAACCTGGAATGGAGAGTATCTGGCAAAGCATCTCTAGGCCAAATGCCCCCTGGGACTGTCTTCTGATCAGCCTCTCTTTTATGAGTTTAATGAATAAAAATATATCTGGAAATAGAGCAGAGTGGTGCCTGGAGAGCGAAGAGAGCAGCTCGCTTGAGCCACAGATCAGAGTAACACAACGCTGCTCGAACAGGTGGAACTGAGGCTGCTGGGCACAGGTCCACTGATGGCAGCTTGAAAGGTGTGACAGCACAGACAGCTTGCTAAAATGTTTGCAAGGAGCAATGAAAAACATCCAAACTGGCCAAATCATGAAACAAGCACAAGCCTTTTCTGGCTTCACACAGGACTACTGAGGTCAGGTTAGAGAAGGGCATGTTTAACTCTGAAGTTAGAGTAAATTCAAATATTAAGGTACGTGCCTTTTAGAACAATGGAGAAGAATACAGAAAAAAAATAAAAATAAAATGGAACTGAGAAAACAAGCAAATATACAAAGCGAAGAAAACCACTTATCTGACAAGAAAACAAGGACAAAGCCCCCAGATGTCTCATTTGTACAAGTCTATAGGTCTACACTCAGTGAAACATCAATCAAATGCTTGAAAGTGCCTTCATACAAACACCTACATTTCACAACGACAGACACTTGTGCATCAGCAAAAGTATTCAGTATCCATTAACACTAATTCTCCATTTCAAAACATATAGAGAACTCACAAAATAACAAAAAAAAAGGCAGATATAGCAAATGCTTTATGCAATCAATTACACGGCATGAATAGCAATAATTGGAGAAAACTCTTGGCAGATTCATCACAGATTGAATAAGTTCAGGCAAATTGTGCAATAAAAAAAACCTCAAAAAGCCATTAGTGGATTGGCCTATAGAGAACTCTCATAAGGGCTCAGTTTGTCGGATAATCCATCTGCAATGAACTCTGTCACCTGTAATACCTAACAGACTCTCAGCAGCATGTTTGCTGTGAAGCATCACAGCAAGAGCCTTTTGTACTCACTTGGACTGGCAGCTATTCCCTTCATGTAACACGAGTTTCCTTTCAACTGGAAGAAAAGGGACTTCAAGAAACTGAATATCCTAGTGAGGAGAAAAAAACAAAACAAAACAAAACAAACAAAACCCCAAAACTTCAAATTATAGAGGAAACACTTGGGCAAGATGAATATAGTTTTCAAAATAGACAGAAGTGTTAATAGATGTAGGACAGTTCACTCTTTCCTTCTCTATGGGAAGGAGGAAAAAGTGACACGAACAAGTCTAACCAGCATGTTCAGTCAGACTGAAGATGGAATATGGTATAGATATGGTATAGATCTCCAGGACTCAAAACACAATGATTTTTTATTATACACATATTATACACAAACAGAAAGCAGCATAGGGCAGCTTGCTCTACACAGGGTTCACAGAGGGGACACATTACTATTTACAGTGCAGCGCATCACAATGACAGTGACACACCACTCAGAAGTGATCATTATTACTGGCTGCTTAAGGGATGATTTGAGAAATTATCTGTAAATTTAATTTTTAATTAAGCCAGAAGCCCTAAGGGCCTCCTAAGTTCAAGCATTAAGGGGAGAAGAGGGGGAAATCAATTCTTGGTGATGGAGAGGTCTAGCAGAATCTAATAGGCCTGGGTAATATATCAAGAAGCTTTTAAGATCAGTCACACAGCTCAACAGAGGAAAGCCTAAAACCCAATTTCAGATAAAAGAATACACTGTAAAGTGGAATGGATAGTCACCATTGTTCAAGCCTCTGGTGAGCTACTGTCTTGAGCTCTGACACACATATTATTCAGAAAATAAATAAATAATCAACTCCAGCGTGCAGAACTTCACAGGGAACCCCTCACACTTAGCTCCAACCAGCTTGGAAAAGCAGCCATCTCCGAATGACCCTGCAATTCCTCTAAAGCTTCAGCATGGCCAGAAATATCTACGTTAGCTGATGAGAACTAGTGATCAAAACATCCTAGGAGGCTAATTTGTGCCAAAAGACAAAACTAGTTCCCTTGATAAAGCACAGGTCTATCATGCTTATTACAGTGACCGTGGCACTGAGTTCATCTGACCTCCACAGTGCAGTTTCACTTACAGTTACAAAAATCAGAAATTGAAGATTTTTCATACCATCTCTTGATTCCAAGCTCTCAGAATCAGATGAGTTGCACCCAAGAGTGCTGAAAGGACCAGTGTTATAGGAAGGCCACTCTTGTAATCTCTGAGATATTGTCATGATTGGGGAAGTCCCCAAAGACTGGAGAAAAGCAAGTATTACACCCATCCTCAAAAAAGGCCAAAAAGACAGTCTGGGGAAGTCAGCTTTGCCTTGGCTGGTGGGAAAGTCACAGAATTCCCTTGAACTGGTAAGAAGGTAGCAGCTGGGACCAGTCTACCTGGACTGAACAGAGGCAAATCGTGCTTGACCAATGTGATTGCCTGCTATGGGAGAACCATTGGAACTATAGGTTTCATTTACGTCTACTTCCACAACACTTTTGACACCACCTCCCACAGTCTTTTATATAAGTTAGGTTGTATTAGTCTGAAAGGGAGCAGGAGACAACTAGAACGGCAAGAAACAGGTTGGATGGCTGTGTTCCAGAAGGTAGGGACTAAGGAGTACCTGGAAGCCAGCAGCAAGCAAGGTACTGCAGGAGTCTGTACTGAGACCTGTCATCTTCAGTGTCTGTATCAGAGGCCTGCAGGAGCTGATAAGAGCCTTCTTGCAAAGTTTGTAAATGACAGCATATTGAATAGCTGATATACTCAGGGGCAGGGCTGCCACTTGGAGGGAACCACAGCCACAGGCTGTCCTCTCCTTGAGGACACATCCTACTCCATATGCATATTTTCTAGAAGTTGGGCAGAAGAAATGAGCAAGAAATGAGATGAATGGTCTTGTTTTCACAAACCTTCTCTTCTAAGAAACAAGTCATTTATCAAAGTGCTGTAATCCTACCAACTGTCATAACATTTGGTCTAATTACATCTGGAGAACAATAAGCTGCATGTTCAGGAAGAAACTCTGCAACAAAGTTAGCAAAGAAGCTCTGCTATGCATGATCTTAGATCACAGGTCCAAATGCAAGAACGAATACCACTAGGAAGGGATTGGTGACATTTGTGTAGAGCAGCTTCATTGTATTTTGCAATTAAAAAAAACCCCAAAAAACAAACCCCGGTTGGTTAATTTCCTATGTTTTCATAAAATGCCAATCCCAGTCATTAATCTACATCAGGGAAGGGTTTTCAGATTACATGTTGGAGGGAAGGCACAAAATCCATCTTCTAGAAGAATACAAAACACATTCAAGATTTGTTAAAAATGCTAAAAAGCTGCTTGGGCTGACTTCACACTGCAGCTTGCCATAGACATACCAATGTTATTATGGCTTTCTGCAATATAACCATTGTTTAACTCCATGCCTTGAAGAAAATATTCTTCAAACTTCACACTACGAAACCTGCTGGAGATGAACCATTCTTTCCTGCAGTGGTTTCAGTGGGACTGTTTGGGAGCATACACCACCAAATAATGAACAGCAGCAGCACCAAGTCCACAATAGATACTTTTAGCATGGGGAGGACCTGTTATTTCTGTTCAAGCACTGACACTTCTGGATCTGACACCAGATGCCTGAGCCTGCAACAGTACCAAGACCACACATACATTTCATTGACACACTCAAAGTAAAAGACAGAGGGAGAGACCCTCTTATGCACAGCAAAGCCAGGCACTTACAAAACAGACTTCATTTGGATTCTTGATCAGAGACTTTGGGACCACTTCCGAAAGAAGATAACACTTGTATCCTGGATAAAGAGTAGACAGGCAAAACCAAAATACATATTAACACAAAGCAATACACACACAAAATATGAGCACTGGGACCAAAGAGGACTGATTTTGATAGGCAGTATCTCAAAGGTGACTAAATATCAAGTTCTTTGTACATTTGTGGAGCAAGCAGCAGATGCTGTTAGGAGAAGGTTAGGCTCCTCCTGAGGTCATGTTTTATACTTAGTTGAAAATTAAGAGGGGAACATTATTAGAGCTATGAAATGGGCATGCAGAGGAATGCCCTTGCTGGAAATAGAATAATAAAATCAGGTATGGTTTTGGAACAAAACCACTGAAAAACATGTTTGAGCCCTGGAAAGGGAATACACACTAACCCCAGGGACCTTGCCAAGGCCTCCAGCTAAACTCCCCACTGCATCACCAATCCCTTCACTGGGGCAGCTGGACCTGTTTATGGGCTAAAGATACGAGAAGCTTTCTAATCCCTCCAGCTGGGCACGGAGGCTGAATCATAAGAAACCCTTAAACAGCCAAACTATGAAGCCAGTCCATGGAAAAACAAACACACACACAAACATACACTGAGTAATGCTGGTGCCTTTGCAGAGAATCAGGCCAGCCCCCAGCCCCATCACTCTGCCCACAGTCACAGCCACAGGCAGACACACAAGAGCAAATCATGGTCTCAGCTACACAAACATTTAGTACTAGGCAGTTTGTTTGGATTTTCTTTTCCTTGAGGATAAACCAAGATATATTAGCTTATTTTGCAACAGCAGAGATTTCTATGACCCAAACAAAAACAAACAAGCAGGAACAACAGCAGCAACAAATTCCATAAACATTCCTTTGCTAAAGAGAGTGATCTTGCAGCATCTTCCCACTGAAGAGCTGGTGGGACTTGAAGATGAAGGAAGTAGAGCAGGGAACATCAGGTATTTTCAAGGTTAGAATCCTGTCACTCACCTTTTTTGAAAGAAAATTCCTAATTATTTTTTGTAGGAGACAGAAGTTTTCATTTTTATTATGTTTAAGAATACCTTTCACTTCATTATTTTTCAATTAAGGTGAAGGAGAAAAACTGCTAGAAAATCTGATAAGTGAAAACTTGCTTAACCTCTTCTTTCTTCATAATTTTATTAGATAGAAGCTGAGAATGCCTCCTCCATAAACCCTCATATTTTACAGCTATTCCAATCTTCCTGTTGAAGCATGAGGGGAGGAAGTGAGAAGAAAACAAGTCCTAGATTTGAGGCAAAAATAAGATTTCTACAAAAAATTCATTACATAAAAATCCTACATTCAAGTCATTAATTTTTAAATTAAAACCCCTTTACATGATAGCCTTTATTTTATTTATAGGTGTTTGACTACCAGTCTGGTATTCACTGATGTTATGCAAATGTAAATTCAACAGTCTCATGCCCAAATTTATGCATTTAGACCTTCATTTCAGATGCATGTTGTCATTTGCTGTTGTCCTGCTACAAAGGTGTGCAGCATCCAATCAGGCAGAAAAGCGTCAGACATCCCAAGTAATCAAACTCAGCAAAAGCGTTAAACAGCCTGGCTGTAAGGAGCAGCATCATTACTCACATATCCCATGAACCTTAATGTCAGAGTCAGATTCATGACCCCCCTTCAAAACAAAATATCTTGGTTATAACTTATTATAATAATAATTTTATGAAATGGGCTGACCTGCAGATGCTGATGCACCCACATGCACTTCATCTGCTTGGGCTCAGCATGAGCTCTGGCTTTAGGTTCTCCTCCCCCACTCATTCATTTTGGGTGATCATATCTACCTGATTGGAAGCATGTCCATGGGTCATTTAAGAGCACAACACCTGCATAACAGCAGATGTGTGATAGGGATTTTTTTCCATTAAAAAAAAAAAAAGAGCACCATATTGTGTTTCAGCTGGAAGGAGGACACCGATGAAAACTAGATGATGTGCCAGCAGGAACTGTGGAGTCTGAGCAACACAGACTGAACTAACTTCCTGAGGTGTCCCATGTTAAAAAACCCCACAACCATTGCTTCTGCTTAAAACCTGCACTTTCCCAAATACAGCTTTAAGATCAAAGATATGAGAAATACGCAGACACTGCAGGCTGCAGTACTGTACACACAGGGTATAGATGCAGTCTAAAGCTCTTTGCACCACAACCCAGCTTCTACTCTGAAATGTAAATGAGAAGTTAGCAGGAAGCATACACATGTACCACATTCATGGGTAGGATGCCAGGTCAGCCTAGATAATACAGATCTTCTGTTCGCTCCAGGTTAACCGTAAATCTTCTTGACTAAGGTTTAGTCCCAGAGGAGAAGTCCCCAATCCCAGGGTTATTTTCCTTCAAACATACGCATAAGTATTTTCCTTTAACAAGGATATGGAGACCATAAAATACTAAGTTATGTTGATATGCAAAGAGGCCAACATGTGAGAATCCCCTGGTTACACAGCATTAGTGTTGCAGAGCTTGTAATCAAACTTCAATTCCTTTACAACTTCAGACAAGTTCCAGACAGTAGGCTGAAAATACATCTCAAATAGATCTTCAACAGCCAGGACCATCTGTTTCCTTTTTGCATGAAGTATTTTTATTTGCCACAAGTAATGAGCTTAAATAGATTTTAGGAGGTTTTTTATTAATAAAGGAATGTGAAAAATTCGCAAAAGAGAGAAAAACTGCATTCTGCACCTGGGTCTGCTCAGGAGCCTGCTCATTGCTCTGAAGGCTCCATTGTCTGTTACATCCCCAAATTCAGATTTAGGTTTCTGAATAAATCAGGTTTCATCTTCAGCACTAGATCACCCTTCATATAACACTGTTTAGAAGAGAAGAATTATTTCCACACCTGAATCTTCATTGGAAATACACTGCTTCACAGGCAGAATGTAATTAGGCAGGCTGGAGTTTAGCCAGGACATTAGGGTTAATGGCCCTACTACTGCCAAGTGCAAACAGCAGAGGAGCCCAACACAGGTCCCATCCAGAGCACATCACCTCCACGTGCCTCCTTGTCCTGCCACAGCACCCCTGTGTTGCCCACTGGGGCAACAGCTTGCACCAAGGGCAAGCAGAGACAGCACAGACAGTGCTGCTTCCTCTCAAACCTGTCACCTACATGCACCCAGAAACCAGATGATACCATCAATGATGACAGAAAGGAATTTAAGTGTGAGATATTTCCTATAACCACAGACAGTAAAATCTTAATTTAAATTATGCTAAGAAACTGTATCATCACTGAATATTCAGCAACAGTTACACACACGCAGAACAACCTTCAGTCAGTGCTTTCTCCCCATGTCTATTATTAAAGCTCTGTTTTGGCCAGGACAGATGTACGAAATACATCACACCAACTGAAAGAAAACCACACTTTCTACATCATACAAAAAAGGACCTAGTTAGTTCCACGACAGAAGCCTTTTGCTCAGAACAGCACAAAAGATTGAAACCCTCCTCCACATGCTTCCCCCAAAACTGTGCTGTACCAATTAATCTCCTGCAGTCAACATGCTGCTGTAGCTCAAAATTCTCAGCATGAAAGCTTAAGAGGAGGAAAGCCACCAGCAACAGCAGAGCCAAAGCTGTGCACTCTGGGAAGGGGGAAACTGCTTATCTATACAGCTGGGTGTTGCTAAAGCTGCAATCACTAACATCAGGGCTGAAGTACCCCAAGCCCCATTACTTGGTCATTTCTCAGCACCTGCAGGAAACTGAGCCACCCTGAGGACTAAACTGAACTGCACCTGAAAATAACCTCATGCAAGGAAACAAGCCATCCTCCAGCTTTAAAAATAAACTGAGGCTTCAGAAAGCCACGCTCATCAACAGAAGGGGACTCAGAGGAGCAAAGCTTCCCTAAGTTGTCTTGCACCAGGCTGCCCAGCCAGACAATTCCTTCTCATGGCCAGACAACAAACCACCAAGCAAACTCATTCTCTTCCCAGCTCACCATTAGGCCCACCTCAGCCTCCTCTTACTCTTTTTCCCTAACATAAAGCTTTTGCCACAGCAACCCCCAAATCATTCACCCCTGCCGTTTGCAGCCTCCTCTATCATACTTCCAAGGGATAGAGCTGAACAACCAAAGATCAGTAAAGGAGCTCTTCCTCTTTTCTGTAGAAACAGCTTTATTCCTCGAACCTCAGAGCAATCATGACCCAGGGGAGGGTGCAGCTCTCATTAGCAGCTCCTCCCACAAATAATGAGGCCCCACAGAAGCCACCTGTGGGATCTGCCCCTCTGCGGGGTCCACAACACAGCAGAGCTCCTGCAGTCCTGGCACACTGCTTAGGAGGCTCACTGACCACTAAAGCCCCTGGAGGTTCTGTGTTTTATTAGCCCCAGCTGATCCTCGGTGGAAGGGACAGATACCCCATTTCTTAAGCAAGAGATTTGCCATTTAGTATCAATCACTTTAGGGTGCTGGAGGGAGATCTCCTGGCTGTGCTGTACACTTACCCCTCACAGCTCCCAGGACAAAGGCATGGTTCTGTCCTAGCTCTGCTGCTGTCATCCTCAGTGGAAACATTAGTTTGTGTAGGTGCTACTTTCTTCTAATATCGGTATCTGAGCACTAGGTTAGGAACCAAAATTAGCATATTAGTGCAATAGCAATGAAGTGCCAATGTTTAATGCATCTGGCTGGGCCATATCAGCCATTTATTTACTGTAGTCAGTCTTTAAATCTGTATTGCATCTGCTGTCTGCATAAATAGCAAATAAAGCAATAAATCTCATAGGGTTACCAAGCACTTTCACTCAGCTTCTTCTGAACCTGTTAAATTCTGCTGTGATTCATTTGCCTGGCTGTGCCGCAGAGAGGCACTTCTTGGGGAAGGGGGAAGAGGTATTTCTGTGCACTACTCCAGAGCTTCCAAAATCAATTCCCTTCCATCTGCAATCCTGCTTTCTCTCTCATTTTATTGGGGCAGGGAGCAACAAAGAGATTCTTTTGGACTACAGTATCTTACCCTGCTCCAGGTACAGGTCACCAATTTTGAGACAGAAATCACACACAGAGTAGGTTTTCTTTTTAATGAAAATCTATATTGTCAATTTTTCTTCCAATGTAATGACACCAAAAGTTACTTGTCACATTGACGTAGTAGTGTGGGGAAATGCCACCACCTTCCGTGAGGCAAGACTCATTGCCAGGCTGCTTGCCAAAGGAGGCTTTCAGATGACCGCAGCTTTTGAAGAGCCTTTGGCAGCAATACTAGGGAAAGACTGATCTGTATGAAACAACAAAAGATAGGACTTGGTAGACCTAATATAGAAACAGCCTTCAGATAAATAGCAGCAAACAAAATAATAATAATAATAAGAAGAAAAAATGTTAGAAATATGAAGCCATATTTGTATCTGGAAGAGTCTCTTCCAGCTTCAATTAATTCCTGTTTCTTGATTGCATAAATCACTAAAGCTTTGGGTTTGCTATAATGGCTTTTACAACAGAATGACTGTTTTCTGTGCCATGCATTTTACCATTTTCTTCAGTCCTTATGCTTTTTTTGGGTCTCCTCACACTCATGGAATATTATATGCTCGCTCCAGCTGACTTATTTGTTAACAGATCCTCTATCTTTGGCATATTCTTTCATTTCTCTACTGTTGAAAGAAACTATCCAACATAGCAGTAAAATCACAGTTACACTAATGATCTGCTCTGTAGCATGGATTTTTCTTGCTTTATCGTCAGGTTCAACATGCTGCTCAGTTACCTCTCCAGTCACGTTTTTCTATTTCCAAATAATTTCTATTCTTCTTTTACCGCAGGCTCTGCCAGTTTGTACCGTACACATCACCCTGTCATCTTCATTGTGGCTTTGGGGTTTGTTTTTGTTGTTTTTTACTCTATATTTTGAGCTGGCAGTCTGAGAGGCACATTCCTAGAATGTGAGAGACATCAGGACTTGCTTTTTACTCTAGAGCACCAGAATTTTATTTTTTGCCATCCAACTTCTTTTTACAGGAGCATAAAATGATATGCAACAGTGCACAGGCTGTCAAGGAGACTCTGACCTGGGACAAATCTCTAATCTGTACTTTAGTTTTGGAACCATAAACACAATATGCTGGGAGCTCAGTTCTGATCTGTCCTCCAAACAAGCATCTCTATTCTCAATGGCAGATGCAATCTGATCCACCTGACTGCACTTGTTAATAATAAGGAGGCAAGGTGTACTTTGTCAATGGATGTGAGTCATTGTTCTCTTCTAATAAGTCCAAAATAGATTTAACCATTACCCAAGGAAATTTGCATTTCACTTATTCATAAAGGATAAAGACTCCTTTTTCCTTTTTCATAGAAGCATTTTTAAATTGCCAAAGTCAACTTGGGAGCAGGGTAGAAAAGATTTATGCAAAATTCTTAATAAAATTCATTTGGATCTATTTACAAGACAGACTCTACTTAGCAGATATTTTTTAAGAACCCACTTAGAAAAGCAGGAAATACATAAGCTAAGCTTAAAAAAATATAAAGTAGCATGGTCTTGTTCCCCACATATCATCCTACTTAATGGTCCTTTAAATCTTTAAATTTAGCTGTGAAATTCTCTAAATCAACCTGTGTAAAATGGCATAGTCACTGCACTAATGCCCAGTGGGCTGGAAGACAGCTGACATTGTCCCACTCTAAACTGTTGACAGCAAATTTTCCTGCAAGTCTGAGACTGAAAAGTGTGCTACAGCACAAGGTGGGATGACATCTTCCCACCCAGCTGTGCTCCCCGCTGTCTTCTCTGTTCCTATGCTACCTGAGCCCAGGCTTTCCCAGAACTGTGCACATGCCATACCTAAGCAGCTTGAATCCAGTTCAGGTTTGAGACATCTACAAATCTCAGCTGCCCTTAAGGCAAAGTCTCATCCCTTGTAGGAAAGGGCCCATCTTATCTGCCCAAGACGTAGACAAAGGCCATAGGCAATGTCCTTTCTGAGTGTACTTTCAAGACCAAGCTCCACTGGGGTTCCTTTCAGGCACTCAGGGCAAACCTCAATTCCAGGCAGGGGTTTGGAACCCCTTTAAGGTCCCTTCCAACCCAAACCAATCTGTGATCCCATAAAGTAGCATGGGTAGACAGCCAAAGTGGCCTTCATCCAGCTCAGCTCAGCGCTGTAAATGAAGCCAGGTAGGTAGGGAAGGCAGAAGGCTGTCTATCTCCCTTGCCAATTCACTATACCTCCACCCTTGCATATCGGGGAGCTCTATCTCAGCCCTCTACCAGGCCAGGCCCATGACAGCTTTGTGCTTCTGTCCTTTGTCTCTCCTATCTGCTTTAATCAAGCAGAGAGCAACAATTTTGCACATGATCACCAGGAAAACTCCTTGGTCAGTTTGGGGTAATGTTTTCCATTGTGTCAAGCTGTTCTACCCCACAAAGGATGTTAAACTCCTTCTTCCAGTTGGTGGATGCTGTGCTCATTAGCAACTGAGCTACACTAGAGGCATGCTTCATAGAAGCCATTAATATCTTTTAAATTAAGCACATTTTTTAACACTGACATTTTCTTTAATGTTTTTAAGCTCTAGAACTAACTTACTTCCTTCCTCCTTCAACACATATTAGCCTTTCCCTGCCAGATCTTCAGCTGGAATAAATTTAGCTTTCCAACCCTAACTCATTAAATGATGTGAACATGTGCATTCAGTTAAACAGGCTTTTCATGTGTATAATGCTTACAGATGAATGTTTGGTTTATCTAGGCTTTCAGTTGCAATTCACAGAAGGACATGCCCAAGTTCAGCCTGTTCATCAATATACCTATGAAACAATGTGTTCTCCAAAGGAGTTTTTCTGAAATAGAAAATATGCAACTTCCCAGGCACTTGTTCAATTACTGCCTGATATTGCAGAACATAAACATCACTGAATAACAGTATTCCTTCAAACACAGAACAGTAATGTTTGAGTAACTGGAGCGCAAATATAGTTCACCTCAGGCAAGAGATAAATTACATTAATAAAGTGTGGGTGTGTTTTTTAATTAGTTTGATTAGGCACAACTGAAGATGGTATTGTTCAGAAAAGCTCCATTTTCTGAAGTAAGGAATTGTAGCTGTAGATCCCAATCTGGGTTCTATGGTTTGGTTTGGTTTGGTTTGGTTTTGATTTTAAATAGGCTGGAGTATTGCTTATAGAGGATTTCACAGAGCAGGCAAACATCAGGTCATTAGAAGAAGCCAACTCCATTACAGTTGTCATTTGGTGTCCATGACCCATTTCCTTTTCATACCTGGATGCAGTTATGCTCTTCTCCAAATGGATCCTATAGCTCTTCAGGGAGGTTTCAAAAGCTGCATTTTTCATCTCATCAGCCTCTCCCAGGCTCCGGGGGAAACATCCAGACTGTGGCCAGCTGCCTACAGTCCCTCTTTTACAAAAAGTCCAGTTCTAATAAACAGAGAAAATCAGAAAATAGTTTCATTACCCATCAAGGTAAGTCAAACCCTTCAGCAGACTCTGCCAAATCACCATGCCAAAACACTGTAATACATAAAATTCATATATGGCTCCCATCTTTTCTGCTGTTATTTATTTACTAGATTTACAGTGCCACTAGACTCAGCAAGACCTGCTGTGTTGCTCATGCTTTGCAAATGCTTGAAGCTGTGAATCGTCAGGTCTGGATGATCTATTTAACAGTGGCCTCGTGGTGCCAGACCTGGCTACAGAGGTTTTGCTCACACCCTGAATCCATTTCTGTTTGGGTCATGTTCCTGCACCACACTCCCCTCTGCAGCCCTGGCCTTTGAAAAATTATGTACAGGTTCCTAATTCACTGATGCACTTGAATAGATTCCAAAACATATCTTTAGGTGCCCAAATTTTTCTGTGTATCTAAAAGGGTACAATCCTTGCCTTCAGAAATCAGCGCAAATTTCTCTGATTTTTCTGTAAGAAGAATCTTATTCTGTCTGAACTCAGCAGCTGGTTTTCTACTGACTTACAAGAAGGTATAAATTGTGGCTAAAATTTAAAAATGATCAGTGTATGGTTCCAGAACAGCTCAAGTTGCCAGACAGGAAAGAGTTGGTCCTACCAGAACACCTTGCTGTCATCAAACCCTAATTTTGTAAGTCAGCTTCACTAAGGTGAACAAAGTGATCTTTCCTGCCCATTGATCACACAAATCCAATCTGGAGACTTGTTTTCTCTACATGACAGTTACAGGAGACAGACCAGATTAGATATTTCTGTTCTGATCAAGAAGCATCTCACAGGCAATCCTGTGACTGCAAAGCAAATCCCTCCCCAGAGCTCAGCTGCACGCTCTGCCTGATGAGCTATGCTTAGCTATGCTTCCTCCAGACCTGTGAAACAACATGCTTTGATAACAATGCAGTGTGTTTGGAGCTTCAGGAAGAGACATATTCACCTTCACACTCTTATCCTCGAGACCTAGCAAAGATTGGTTCCAATTGAAGGATACTCAAGGTTTTCACATCTTTTCTGAAGTACATATAGAACAAGTGTTCATCCACTCCTGTGCATCAATCCCTACTGCCCTGCAGTTGAAATGCAGACCAAGTACTTTATTAATGCCCAAACAGCAATATTTCAAGGCTGCATGTGCTGTCTGTTTATCAAGCAGCACGAAAGACTGTACTAACAAGTCTAACAGTATTGAATTTGAATTTGATTTACATTTCAAGTGCAACGTGTTCCCTACAGGAATGCTCTGTAACAGGTCTTTTCATGGCACAAGAACAATAACTGATCAAACACATTTCTTGAAGCTATGCAAATGGTTATTTATTTGTTGTGTTTGTGACTGCTTAGTAGCAGAAATTATGGCCTCGATGTTGCTCTCTGCTGAGCAACTAAGGATTAACTCCTCTGAAACCAGTGCAGCTACCCAGTGTTACATTTGAAATCAGAACTGACATTAGCATAGCTGAATAAATAAAGGATGGCAAAACACATAGGCTTTGCTGTTTCCTCCAATATGCTGTAGTGCAGACCCTTTTGGAGCAGTACAACTTGAAATACTGCTCCCACCGGCACCAACCAACATCATTGCTCCTTGTCTGGTCCAGAGTCTGGTAGCTCAAAGGTAACATACACAGAAGCAGCAGAGTGGACTTCCCCAGGGTGGTCACAAATTGCAGAGTACATTCTTGTTTGTGCAAGTCAACCTTTACAACACGCTTAGCCCTCTGCTAATGGTCCAAATGGTCCGACAAGTCTGACAGTCTACAGCACGAATCACTTCTCTTGTCCTTCTACTCCTTTTACAATATCATGACCTCTTTTCATCTCACTGTGGAACATCTGAAATGCTCCATGACACAGTTATTAGATGTGTATTTTGAAAGAAAATTCTCATGAGAAAATTCACCTTTGCAAAAGTTTCTATTGGAAAATTTTAAAGTTCCCAATGGAAATATGGACAGTAGAAGGAAAGCAGATTTTGTGTTTGCTTAAAGTGTTAAATAAGCTTTTGATTCAAAGCCAAGTGGTACATTTTCATAAATGGGAACACAATTTAAATGATTTCTTTTTATTCTAAAAAGTTAATTGTTTTCCTTCTGAAATACTTAATTGTTTTTTCTAAAACTACATTTTTAGGCACAGACAAAAATAACAGCCCCCAAACCTCTATTTTCAAAAAGAAAACTCACTCTCCTTGGATTTTAACTGGAAAATCTTGTGACTTGTGTTGACAGAACAACCAATAAAGGTACTTTCTGCTTATCCCTTGCTATCCTTTAAAACAATTTGTCCACCAATCCAATTGCTCCGTCTGTTTTCAAAACAAAATTGCATTTTACTACTAGGATATTCTCTATCCAAATGCTGAACAGCTTGTAGCTAAGTATTAATCCATAAAAAACTGAAAATAGTATCTTATTAATTCACAAAAATCAGTATTCCCATACACATTTTGGAGCAGGTTCATTACACTTAAGCCCAAATTTATGCGATAGTCAAAACTATCCAAAATTTATCTGTTTACCTATAATGAAACAAACTGGTTGCTAAACCTCATTCTGCCAAAAGTAAGTTCTGTGACAGAACTCAGGGGAAAAGAAAAAGTTATGTTACAGTTTATGTAATCTTTGTGCAGTAGCTGTTTCTTCTTTAACAGAGAATAACCCACAGTCAGGATAGTAAAAATAATAAAATAAAA
>WYDI02003281.1:0-38327 GCA_009867235.2 Psittacus erithacus
CCAGGATGTAAGGGGCAGTTACCCGGAAGGGCTGGAGATTCTTCTGGGGTGGGGCTGGGTATCGGTCGGTGGTGAGCTGTTGTGTTCTCTTCTCTTGTTATTTCCTTTATCATTATTATTGGTGGTAGCAGGAGTGATTTGTGTTATACCTTAGTTAATAGACCGTTCTTATCTCAGCCTGTGGGAGTTGTATTCTTTCCATTCTCTTCCCCATCCCTCTGGGAGCCGAGGGAGGAGGTGGGGGGGGCAGTGAGTGGGCTGTGTGGCAGGCCTAGACCACGACAGTCTGTCAGAGTTCTATGGTTCTAGAACAGGTCTCATCAGCAATGATCAGTCTGATGTTTTAAAGGTACTACACAAAGTAGGTCAATGTGTACATTCCTTCACAAAGATTACCACCGAAGCAGGCATTGATATCATGATGGGTTGAGATGAGAATTGTGAGATGGATTACAAACTGTTTTGTGGAGGGTTGCTGACTGAAAAAATATCAAGCTGAAATGGCAAATGCTAATCCTTCTTGGATTAGCTTGTCTTCCCTGAAAATCCAGGCCTGTGGATCCCCTCAGCTGACATGGGGAAGAACCTCTGGCTAAAATCACACAAATTTCTTTGCAAGGAAAATATAGTTTGCCTGGGAGGTGGGGAAAGGAGAAGTTAGTCTCTCCCTGACCTGTTTTATAAAGTCAAGGAAGGGCTGGAGTTGTTTCTTGGTCCATCAGCTTAGATAGGCCTGGAAGCTATGCCAGCTGTTGCAAGTGAGGGTAAAGAAAGTATTGAGGGAAACTTGGCTAACAAGGAGGAAATTAGTTCCTATAGTTGCAAGATCACCTCAATCAAAGGTAACAATGATCTTTACATCTCTGCCTAGACTCAACTGTCTTGTTTCTGCACTGAAAGTAGAGCATACTCTTTAGTAGAAAGGTGATCCTCTTATTTTTTTTGACAGAGAGATTCAAAAGCGTTAAAAGTGCTTCTAACATGAGAACCCTGCGCCATTTGGCAATAATCAACACAGCCTGTTTCTCTAGACTAGGTAGTGGCATAAAAGATGAGAACTATAGTTTCAAGTATGAGTGCTGATTGCTCAGTCATACACACTTCAGTTGACCCTTAAAAACACCAGCTAATTTGGGACCAAAAGCAATATGTTTCCTTTAAAATTCTCTATACCTGATTATTATTATTATTACTCAAGACTGAACGTTTCTCTCCCTCTGTAGCTGGAATTTTAATTGGCTGTTCTGTTCCTGTAACAGCTGCTAAGCAGCTTTGCTCTTCCCCTAACTGCTCTATTCCTTCTACATAGCACCAAATGCAGTTAAATTTTGTTATCCCTGCATATTTATTTTTTATCTCATTTCAGCTCATTTACCTTCTCACAAAATGGATGGAGCCTTAATGTGATTTAAAAGTGTTGGTGGCTTTCTCACATTGACAGGCACTGGCATACTGGCATGTTGAAGCTTTGTTTGTAGATGACTCCTAAATGCAGCAAAGACATGCCAGCATTCATTCCTTGGCATGTTGAGGCAGGCTAGATTTGTGCAAAGAAAACAAGTTGCCTTGCACATGCATTTTACAATATTGTAGGGAAGGATGGACCTAATAGATGAGTAAGATGACCTATTGATGTTTCACCACTTCAAGCTGCCTTTCAGAGGCAGCATCTGCATGTTTCCTTAGGACATTGTCTCTCCTTACTCAAAACAGAATAGTTTCTTCTCTTGGAAGGCCAGCAGCATGTCCTTTCCAGGCATAGCCTGCTCAAATTCAGATTCTGGGATCTAGTCCAGGAATTCATGGTGCAATTTGGAGTCTGGCCAGCAACACAGGGTGTGCTGCACATTTCCTTATCTGAAGAGGCAGCTAGCAAATGTTGTTCTAAGAAAAAGCTGGTTTTTTTTCTCCATTCATTTGTTTTTTTTGAATTTTTGCTCCTGTGTCTCTAAAGCTGATTGGAAGGCCTGAGAAAAATCTATGAATAAGCCAATCAGCAATCTGTGTCCTAAATACTGACTTTGGCCGCTAATAGGAGTATTTAGATACAGGAGCAAGTGTTCTTATTGGCTGCCAGAAGACAGGATTAATACATTTGCTGGTAAAATAGAGCTGACAATCTGTTTCAGAGAGAATATACAACTGGACTGGCCTTATGTTTGTTGGCCTTCTAGGAAAACAAATAATCAAGGCCAATTAAATGAAAAGGATGATCAATATAGATATTTACTTGCTGTTTACAAGTTACTAGTGTTTCATATGTGCTCGACAATAAGGGTCTGCATGTAGTCTGTGATCCCTGATTGGAAATGGTGGATTAGCTCTTAGTTTGCTGGTAGTTTAAGAAAGGTACATCTTAATGGCTGCTCTGTAGACTTCAAGGGCAAAACATGTTAAAAGAAAAGCGTAATTTCTTTAGATGATTTTTTAAAACCTGTTGCACTACCTGTCTACTTTCTCTCTCCTATATTTTACTACTTAATAATTTTCTATTTCCTTATTATTTTTTTTGTAGAGTCTCTCCTTGTTTTAGCCAAGACTTTAGGGCTCAGTAACTCAAAGGTTGCAAGTGATTCTGCCTGTTTTGTATTGTTTATTTAACCAGAGGCATCTTAATATAGCTTTCAAGAATGAGTACATACTTTCCCTTAAAATCAAGGCCCTTTAACCACTTAAAGTTTGAACAGGCAAATCTAAATATTCTCAAAATCCCTAGTTGCTTTTGAGAAAATCATAATATTTTCTTGACTTTTTCATGCTTTAACTTTTTCATTTCCTATTGCATCTCTCTGTTCTCCTCCCTTTCTTCCTTGTAGGTCTTTTTTTCATGCCTTACAGGATTCCTTCCTAATTCTTAAATCTTCATCTACGTAGTATTTACCTACATACTATTAGGAAGCTCATATTTGGTTTTTCAGACATCTGATTCAACAATCTCAAATCTGTGCTAGGAATAGTAATGCTATTTTGAAAAGGTTCACGATGTACTATCACCATCATATCTACACTAAATCTGCAGGTGAAGCCTAAACACACACCAGGTTAATCCGTGGTAATCCCAGGCACCCCAGTTCCTGGGAGAAACAGGTTCTGCCCAGAAATTTAGAGCATGTAAACTAGTAGTAGTCCTTGTTCTAGACCGTTCAGAAAATGAAGCATAGAGGAAAAGAGGTAGATATGTAAAATGAGTAAGCAATACCAGTGTTCTTGAGAGGAATCCTGCATTTTGGTCGGCCCTGAATTGGTCAGGCAGTTGGGCTGTTTTATTTATGGTACTCACATCTTTAAAATTCAAGCATGCACATGAGTCCCCTGCAAGAAATCCACTTTGTGTGGTAGAGGACTTTAGACTGATTAGAGTGGACGGTGCCTGCTGGTGATACAGGTGCTTTTGTAGATCTTGGATGGCATCATTGGGGGAAAGGTGAGACATACTTGTGCTGAAAGTGCAAGAAAGTTCTGAAGTTTCAGTTACGTACAATAAACTGGGAATCCTGGGACCTTGTAGAAACTATGACTATTAATTAGGTAAATGGAAGTTAAAACCTTATTATACATAGAAAGATAAAATCCTTATTTAAATGTGAATACATTTTTCCTATGCCAGTATGATATAAGGATATGATTTTGTATGCTTTGAATACATCAAAGACAGATTACTTCCTGAATATGTCATACATAAAGAAGGCAAGACCTAAAAAAGTGTGAAAGAGTAACCAGACAATGTATGAACAGCCTCAAGTTAACTGTACTAATGGACAGATTCTGACTGAAAACAAACTTTGACACTTTAAGACTTTAGCAATTATACCTCTTGTAATTGCACCTGTTTACCTGAACAAGGGTGCAGTGCTGGAAGTATGTATTTAAACACTTATTCGACCTGTATACAGTGATACTGCATCTTTAAGCACGAACCAGAAAAATGAAGACTTTCCTCTATCCATAGCACCACAGTTAATCTCAGAGGGATAATGTGGTTCACTGCAGTTCAAAATATTGAAGATCCCACTCACGGGCTGCTCCATCTACTCTGGAATTTGTCAAGATGAAAAGCAATTTCAGTAAAGAACAGTATAGTTGTCTTGTAGTGTGTCTAGGGCATAACAGCTCAGTGAAAATCACAACTTTGGATAAAGCAAAATTCTCAAAGGCAAAATGAAGTTAAAATGGTGCAAACATAACATATCCTTTACTATACTCATGTAAGTATGCAATAGCACCATAAATGTTGGAACAACAGTATAACTTGCCCATGCTTAGCACATTTGGGACTATTTTGTTTTGCATTAGATAAAAAGAGTATCTAACTGCAGTAAGTATTACTTGAAAAGAAAGTTAATGAATTATCTCTAACTTTCCTGAACACAGGGGAACCAGTAATTGAAGTTCCCTAGATTTCTGTCTCATGAGTGGTTCCGATAAATTGTAGAGCTCTCAAAGCCAGTACTTTGGACTAGTTGAATCACTACTTTGATATCATGCAGTTGGCACCGCAAAAAATGTAAAGCTAAGGAAATTTAAAATATGCAAATTTGATTGTTTTTTTCTGAACCCATGGGAAATCTTGGCAGAAAATGCAGATCTTACCAGCAGTTCCTGTTTCTCCCAATAAATGTTATTACATATCTTCCTCAAAACAATTGATACTATTTTGAAGAAAAAGTAAATAAAAATCATGGTCTTTAATATATCCATTGATGCTAGAAGATGAAAACGTGAAACACGGATGAAAACATGATTCAGATGAAAACATGAAACACAGGTTTTCAACCATTTTTTTCAGGAGAGAATAACAGAAAACTACATTTTTGCTTTCCTAGCAATATTTTTTCTACTTTGGCATAGAATATATATGTCTTGCTACTTTCATTTGTAAAATGACAGAGTTAATTTTGGTTGAAAAAAAAGGAAAAAATGTTAAAATGATATTTCAAAGCTCTTTGTTTCAAAAGATTTGAAATTAACTTTATTTCCTCTGCTTTTTCTGGAATTTTATTTAAAAATGGATGTCAGTGGTTTTAAAACAACAATCAGATCCAGTTTTTGATAGCACAAAACTACAAGATTTTTTTTTTTTTAGGATTGTAAGGTAATATTTAGGAAAAAAAAAAGCCAGAGCACAAATTTTAGTAAGATCTCTCGATATTTCATGGACAGCTATTGTATCTTTGAGGTAAATTTCTGTCAAAATTCCGTGCAATTTACAAAAGTGCAGTTTAGCAAGGATGCATATTTTTAACAACTAGTAACAGATTCACATATGTCTGCAAAAACTCTGCAGAAATGAAGAAAGGGACTTCTGTTTCCATAGGATACAAGAATTTGGAGCCCACAGAGAAGTTCCCATCAGAGTGGAGCATGGTAAGGACTCTGGATGTGATGTATTCCCCCTGTGACACTGCCTCTTACCTGCAGAGGGGCTGGCTTTTCAGGCAATGCAGCATGGCAGTGTGATCTTGCTGCTTGTCATTTGAGGTGGTTCAACTTTCTGCACGCATGCAAATAAATCACCAGCAAAATTGCAGGGTCAAAAGAATGATGTACATAGGAGGCCTGTACCTTAAGATTGTACTTTAACATCCGCTTGAACTAAGTATTAACACATTTTTGTAATTCTCCCTCATGTCAAACATGCCTCCATCTGCAGGAGTATTCCCAGTAAATTAACTGACAAGAAAATAAGATCATTGCTGAAATGAAACATGGATACAGGAGGCTCATCCCACAGATTAACCTTTGTTTCTAAATCTGGATTGTGAGACTGAGGTATGAGTCCAGTTTAAGCTTGTACAAAACAAAACAAAACAAAACAAAACCAAAACAATACAAGCTGTAAGGAAGAAAATACTGTTGTTGTAAAAGCCTAAAGAAGAACCTATTAGTGGCTTTCTTGGACACAGTGCTTCACCTGAGTCTGATTTACTGCATATTCAAAACCTTCCAGGATTGTTCTGGGGACAACTTTGGCACAACTTGAAGAATTTACCTTTACTGGGTAACACTTGGCATCAAAAAATTGTCCCAATACTTCTTTACAAGTTCTCTGGAAAGCAGAGAAGCAAAGCAATTCCTGACACTTTTAGATGATGTTTCTTCCTTCCTACAAGGAGGAGAGTCTCCAAACTGCAAGTATTTCTTTTGAAGCTGCTGCTCTTCTACTTTCAGTTATCTTGGGTAGAAGTGAATTATCTTTTCCAGGGGAAAATTAAGGCAGCATTAGATACACAGTTTTCATAAAAGCCGCAGAAAGTGCAATGGTCTGCCATTCAGCGATCACAGTTCCCAGAACTGGAGCATGCTGCTGGGAAAGGATCTCTTGTGTCACTGAGTCACTTGTGTTTTCTGATTTATAGTTTGTTTCTTTTGAATTTCTGGCCTGCGTTTACTCATGGCTGGTATTTGCTTTGGTGCCAGCTGAGGTCTTTAGCTTACATAGGTCTTCGCTGTCTTTATTATTTTTCCTTATCTGAGCCTTCATCTTCAGCTAAAAAGTCAAACCCTTTTCACTGAGGTTTTTGAGACTTGGTTAAGTAATGCCATGGCATCCAAAAGTAGTGTTGGTGCTTTGAGGAGGAGGTTGGACTAGGTGACCTTCAGAGCGTATATTCCACTTCACATTTCTGTGATTTTTGCCTACGAAAAAAGACTGAATTTATGTCAGGCTTTGGAATCTGTTAATTTGTATCTCATTAATTAAATGAGAGGCTGTGTCTAAATTAAAAAAAGCACAAATTTCTCTTAGGTTCAGATATTATATGCAAATTTTACAGATCCTTTACTTGAGCTCTTACTAATCAATACAGGGTGCAGATACTGGCAATAATATCAAAATCATGGTTTCTCCTTTGACTTATGAAAACCAGAATGAAGCCTTGATTTCCAATATGTAGTGAAAAAAGAGCCAAACCTATTAGTCCCTGATGGTAAGCAATTCCTGTATTTTGATATTTCAGTATATTTTAGCAATTTAACTATTGAAACTGTAGCTTATAGATCAACATCAAGCTCTTACTGTAATGGTAATTTCTTTGAAAAATATTTAGAAGCTGGGAAAACACTTAAGCAAATATTCTCCTTCATACTAAGTGAAGAAAAGCATGACGCAGCTGAGCCACTTGGGCAAGAGGAAATTTAAACATTGGTGAGTTCCTGCACTTAAAAATGCTACTTGTGACATACAGTAGTACTTGCCTTTATAAACGTTGGTGAAAAATAAATAAGTCTTACACAAGCAGGTTCATTTAAATACCCAGGATTCTGTATAATTCAGAAACTGTTAGTCATTACATACTTGTTTCCCAAAATAGAAACAGGAATGAAAAATATATAATTATTCTTCAGAATTTTCCTTTTCAGGATCAGGATTTTTTCAAGAAGTATGTCTGAAGATTATAAATAAGTTATTATCAAATGTTAAACTTATGATTAAAACTTAATTGTACCCTGGGTTTATAGAGTAATTGAAATAATAATAAGGAACTGTACTTGGAACAGATGTGCAACTGATTTTGCAGGCTAGTAAATTTTTAGTAGCATGCTACAGTTCAAAAGGGACTCGAAAGTGGAGTTGCTTCCATTTTTTCTCCAGGAAACTTACTTTTTGAAAACCACAGGCAGAATCCTGTCTGCTGACTCCTGCCAAGTCTGTTGAGCAGGAGTTGTTGTGGTTGGTACTGCTTCACTCCTTCAGACACCATTCTGAAGTTAATAGGGGTATGATTAAGAGTTGTCATTAATTCTGTAGACCTGACTCCATGTAAGTTCCCTGGATGTTTTTGTGCACTATTTCTACTCACTGGTGTTGTTTCTGTAGTTTGCATTCACATCATCATATTTGATTTGGCTTTTTTTTTTTTTTTTAACTAAACTGTTTTTTATATGTCTCAGAACAGTTTGGGTAAAATGGCAAAAGCACAGCAATTTCTGCCCCATGATTTTCCAGTGTAAATTGAGCAAAATTTTGCCACAATGTAACGCTTCTATTTTATAAATAAGTTTCTTTGAATCCTTCGTTACCATTTAACATGCTTGTAGGATTTCTTCTCATCCAAGTAACTGTTTTCATCCAAACATAATTTGCTTTCTGTCTCACACTTGTTTTTATTAGAATATTGCAGCTGATTTTTTTCTCCTCAGGCAATATTCTTAAGTTTGCAAGATCACTTTTACGGGTTTTTTAAAAATAGTTTTCTGTATTTTACTTTATATAGTTATTTAGGGTGTTTGTATGGTGCCTGTATATCTTATGTAAGAGTCAGAAGTTAATACTTACTGATATGAAGGATAAACCAAGGATTTGGAGGGAAATATAAACAAAACCTGAATGGTGTTCTTGGCACAATTATAAACCTTGGTCTTTGGCAGAAGACTGGAACCCCAACTTTTGAAGGCTTAGTTCTGCACCAGTTTTACTTGTGCGTATAGTAGTTGTTACCAGAATGTGGCAATCTCATGTGAGTCTGTAGTATAAATTGTTGGACGTTGTCATTTTCTTCCCTGTTTACAGACTTGATGTTGACATCTCTACTGCTGTTTTTTTTCCCATTCTCTCTGTCTCTGCTTGTATACAAAGACTCTCTTACCTTATTTTTCATTCTGCCCAGTCTTTGCACCAGTTTCACCCTATTTTCTATTATTAATTTTACTCTTCATCTTCCTATCTGTTCCTGCAGGTGGAAGGAATGAGTACATAAAATAAAAGCTCTGTCTCACTCAATTCTGAACCAGTAATATCTCAGTGACTTTTGAATTATCACAGGCAAAATGAAGATATCTGTCCTTAGTGGTAATTCATTATTCTCCCAGGTATTTGGTGCAAGACACTAAATGTGATCATTTCAATAAATCAACCTGTTTCCTTTTTGCATATGGCAAATCATTCACAGAATAAGAAGGAAGGAATAATAGCATTCACTAAACAGCTATCAGATAATTGATGCTTTCACTGGTGTGAATTAGTTTAATAAATCTGAAAACCAGCAGTCACTAATTTTGAGATAAAAGTCAGTATCATTGCTAAGTGTGAAGCAGAAGCTGCAGAAAGCAGTACATGACAGTATTTAGCAGTACAAAAATGGGTTGTATGGCATTTTCTCTATTGCACATCATGTGTTTTATCACCTTATGCTGATGACAAATTGTCCCTCAGAACCTTCTGGTTTATTAAGTCATGGATGAAGTCATTCACTGCACTCATAAGACAGAAGCAACAATATACTTTATTGATAGTAAGTATGAGTTTAATGAAGTTCACTGGTAAATGCAGCAGTTGTTTAACACGATTTGATAGTGAGGTACACTTATTTACTGCATAGAGGACAGGGTCAGACAAATCTGTCGGGGAGACCTTCCTATTGAGTCATAAGGTTCAGAAAGGATCCCCTTGCACTCTAAATTCTTTCTCAGAAAGGGGTCTAGGTGCTGCTGGATCCATTCTCTGTCCCAGACTTGGTGAATAGTTAATGTCTAAAGGATTATATATATGTCATCAAGCCTTTATATCATTTAGCTAAGATTCCAAAATTTAGCATGCTATTAATCACTTTTACTGAGAATCTGTTGCAGCAGAGCCTCTGAACCTCAAAGAGTAACTTTGAGAGGCTTGTCTACTCTAGGGAAGATTCTGGTGTTGAGCCTACTGCCATGCAGGAGTGCCCAATGGGAGCTGGGTTGTCCATTACTTACAGAATAAAATGACTAATTTAGAGTCATATTTGCAAACTAGCAACATCCATACAGCCCTTGGCTACTGTACTTCCATCTCTCCCCAAGTCCAGAGTAACCTGGATGCAGCCATCACAACGCTCACTGGTGGTCATGGCTTAAGGGATGGAGAAGGGGGAAGCAGGCCACACTGCCACAACAGGTATACAGAGAGTGATTCACTTATGTATATGTTGGAGAGTCTGAACTTACTAGTAAACTTCAGACCTGGCTTCCTTGATAGGTAAGAATAGTCAACAGGGCTTAGTGTAGAATTTTGAGACTAAGAGACTGTGAGTTCAGGGTAATGTGGTCAGCTGAAGACATGGGTAGGTGACACACGGGGACTGATGCTGCTGCACAGCATGACATTGCTGGTAGAACAAGGATTGCCCTGAAACAAAATTTCTGTGCTGCTAATTAGAGAGTTTTAAGAAGAGATTGTCTGAAGTTTTTCTGATGGCTGAGTAAAGTAAATTTGAAGAAGCTTACCAAAACTTACAGAGTTGTTAATCTCTGAAGGTCCTGAAAGTGCAGAGGGAAGCCATGATTTCTTCTGTTTGTGTGAGATAAAGTCTGAATATTTTGAACGTTTATTGTTGCTTCATATGTGTTTTATATCCTGTAGTTTTGGTTTGTTTTACCTGGGGAAAGGTTACTTTTTTTTCGCATGTTATTTTACTTTTGAAATTTCCAGCAAAATGAACTTTCTTACTGTACAAAAATATTCAGCTAACATATAGTGAATCTACGAAGCACATAAACATTGCACATGATCCACCATGTAAATTCACAGAAGTTAATCGCCTAAGACAATTCTGTTATGTCTGAACTTTATTCTTTCATTGTGTTCTTTTACATCCTTAATTGTTAATCCCTTGCAGAATTCCTACTTATTATTTAGTCACATTAGGTGAGCTGTCAACATTTTATTCAACTAGAAAACTATTTTCATTCAAATAAAATTACTACGCTCCCACTACTTGCTTCTATCAGCATATTACAGATTTTTTTTAAGGAAAAAGTATTATCACTTGAAAACTGTCTAATTTATGTGCACAGTAACTTCCTTTTATATAAATTATAACTGTGTGTGCACACCCATATTAACTTTATAACACATTACAGATTGATCATGTGATGCTGCTATGAGATATGACACAGAAATGCATTTAATGACTTTTCCATACAGCAGACAGATATTTTAGCTCATTTAATTGTAGAAGAAGCTGGGTATATTCACTGTGGCTATTATGGTTTGTAACACCTTACATTGCAAGTTTTAAGGTCTATCAGAATTCCCTGTACACAATAGAGCTCCTGCTGTATGTCAAATAAATAAAATATATTTTGAAAATTCCCTAAACACTTATGTTTCAGCAGTGGTTATTAAGGTTATTTATGGATACATCTAGTCTCAGCATGTGGAATTCATAGCACAGGAAGTCATAGAATAAAATATCAGAGCTAGATTTCAGAAGTAGCTGGCTCATTTTATGACTAGTGCAATGTTTGTGGGTGGTGCATCCGTTATCATGGCAAGTCTGTGGAGGTACAGGTGTGAGAGTAGATTCATTGCCTTGAAGAAGAGAGGAGCTTAAAGTCTGTCTTTCAATTCACTGAATATCATCCCATTTCTCAACACTTTTTGAAATGTGACTGCCAGAGCTGGATAGAATGATCCATGGACTCATTTTTAGCAGTTATTAGGGCCCTTCTCTAGATTTATTCCAGAATCATGCTCCTATTCAGCTAGTCCCAGTTTAGTCATGCCTTGACTGTATTAGCACTCATTGCTAGCATATCATGCTGAGAAGGCATATTCCATCGGCCCACTCTTTACCTAAGTCATTTTTTTAGAGAAATAACTCTGTACGACTCAGTTGCCATGATAATTTTACTTCCTAATATGTAAATATGCATGTGCTATCTTAGATCTATACAAATGACTTATAGGTATGGCCTAGTCAATGATTTTTTGGCATCATTGGATTTTATTAGTAGTAGTTTTATTGCAGATCATTGCTAAAGATGCCAAATACCATTAAGCCAAAACTGGAGCCTACAAGAAACATGACTTCTCACCTCTAGTTACTTTGGAAAGTCTATTCATCACCCAGATTCTCCTTTATTAATATGCGTTTCATTGATTTTATATAATGTTACTTACAGTGGTAAGTTAAATAAAAAATCTCACAGAAAATCAAAAGGTTCAGATTATTCTACTGCTTTACTCAGTTGCCTCCTCTAACTGGATTTGCAGTGCCGTAAAACTGAGGACAATTTTTAGATCAGTGCAGAGTATTAAACACAGTTTGCTGGATGTAATGTGTTTACGCAGTAAGTTTTCACTTATGCGTTCACTCACCCACACCTTTTACGTGCACATGTGCACACATGTTTACTTTTTCAAAAGTTTAAGTCATGGATAGAGGTAAGATATTAATCTTGGTAGACTATTCATCTGATTGACTACAATGGTGCAATATTATTAAAAAAATGAATGCTCATTCTACATTTTCTTTGGATTTAAAATGAATAATAATAGGTCTAACTTATGGACTTTATGTGCCCTGCCAATTATTTAAAATTAAAAACCCCAAATACTGTAAGATCAACCATCCTCCAAGCTGCAGCACATAGTGAAATTCTAACAGCTCATACACCATCCTGTATCTCAAACCACCAACGGCTCTTCAAAGGTTAGCAGAAGCAGATGGACCTTGCTACATACCACCAGAAATACACATTTTTAATGATGTCTCTCCAAGGCTTACAGTATGAGACTGAATCATGGTATTTAAAAAAAAATTATTACTTGCTGCAAACCTGTAGTTTAATAAAATCCCAAAAGCAGCAAAAGGAAAATAGCTGAATGGGAGAGCAAAAATCACAAAAGCCAACATGTTTAGGCATGTTTTCCCTGTTTGGATGGGGGGAAAGAAGAGTAAAAGTGAGAAAACTCATGGGTTGAGATAAAGACAGCTTAATAGGTAAAGCAAAAGCTGCTCATGCTTAGTAATAAGTAAACCTACAATATAGCTAAACCATCCTTGTGTTATCAACACTGTTTGCAGCACAAATCCAAAACATAGTCCCTACTAGCTACCCCACAGCTAATAGTTATCCCTAGAAGAAAACTAACTCTACGTCAGCCAAAATCAGCTCAGTAACAACGCTGAAAAATGTTCACCTCAGGGAACATGCAGGACACACAAAACCCAGAGTGTTACCTAGAACATATTACTTATGTATAGCTTACTTGTTCCCTCAAGTAGAAACTCCATTTTCTGCTGCTATCTGAACAGATCCATATCTACTGTGGATACCCATGCTGTATGTGTACATGCGTACATGCGTATCTATCTAGGCAAAGCACCTTCTTGCTGAAGTATCGGTGGTTAGAGAATTTAGCCAGAGAACTGGACAGCAGTCCTTGCAAATGTGAATCTTCTAGTTCCCAGAATAGATAGCTAGCCAATTGCTTGGAGAATATGTGGGGGACACCTCCGAACTTTTCCTGCTGGAGCTGTGTCAGAAGAAAAACAAACAAGAAACATCATCACTCTGTCATGGAGGCAGGAGAATAAAGATTCGTACCCATGGTAGTTTGTCCTAGTACCCATGGTTGTTTGTCCTAGTACCCATGGTTGTTTGTGGTGACCAGGATCCATGTAACATGAAGCATAGGGTGGAACACAGATTTCCTCTTCCTTGACAAATGACTGTCATAACCAGATCACTAGCCAGTAATGCAGGGCTTTATGCTGGACTTATAGCTTTTGATGCATTTTAAGAAGGCTTGAAAATATCCATTGAGTAGGATTAATTAGGAAAGCAGATAGAGTTTAGGTATCACTATAACATACCATATCTACACTGTTACAGTCTTGGAGTACTTATACAAGGCACATAGGGAATGTCTGTGACTCAAAATGTAGATGATGAATAATATAGATGCTGCAAAGCTGGCTGGCTACAGCTGGAGATCGCTGACTTTCTGAACAGACTTCCTGAAAATACATGACTCACTCTTTTAAGCACCTAAATTGGCTCTCTGGATCTCATTCATAGGTACAATTTGCAAACCTGAATGATTAAATACAACTCCCCCCACCTAAATTAGTATTTAGACAAGTTAATTAGAGCTGGAATTGTTCCATTCAGTGTCTCTACAGCTTTTCTTTGGAATGGAACAGTAGCTTTGCCTCCTCAAAAGGCTAGAAAACTAATTAAAAGAGATATAAGATGGTGCTCTAGCATGGCATCCACTCTGACTATGAAGCCCATATTTTAATGTTTTATTTTAGGCTATAAGATTCAGTCTTAAAACACTCCAAGACACGTGCAGACCTGTGGGTCTTTTGCAGTCGTACATGTTTGCAGCACTAAACTCAATTTCTGATTTGTGAGGGGTAGTAAGTCTATAATGGATTTCCTTGCCTGGTTTATTAACTAACAGTGACTATAATTTATTATTTACCAGCATCTGTATTTCTCTATTAATGTGTTTAGAAAGAGGCAAAATGAATCATCAGCCTCTGTTCTGTTTCAAAAGGTGAGAAAAAATTGTTCTGTTAAAATTTATGTTTCAAATTAAAGTAGCTGAAGAAATTGGACATTATTTATTGATTGCATTTGTTTAAAAATTTTAGCATAAGAAAAATAGTATCTTTTAAAATTAATTTTCCAATTCATAAATATCCTGAAGTATGAAGATGTCATAAGTTATCTATATAGAATAGTAGCATTTTATTAAAAACACCATCCATAGTCTGTACTTGTAGTCAAAGGAGAAAGTATAGAAGATAAAACATGATGTACAGCTGAAAAAGAAGAAAGTTTCATTATCGATAGAAAAAAATCATATTATCCTGTGTATATTTAAAAGAAAATGTCAGTTTATTTTTCATGTATTTCTCATGAATGTGAACAATACCTGTTTCTTGTTGAGCAGCCCTGCTGAGTAATACTAAATAAAAGCAAAACAGGACTTGTTCAGTAAACTGAATTCCCTTACCTTCCAGGCTCTGAAGGATTCAAATAAAATCAAAAGTCTGTGTTTCTTATGCCAGAAAGAGGCACATTATCATGAACCCATTACAAGCTATTGAGCTGTCATGGGATTATTCTTCCCAGTGGTTGTATTCGTGGCAGTGAAAGAACAAGACGCATTAATTAGTTCAACAAGAACAAGTGAAGGACGCAAAATACATTTTCAGCTCCTTTGTTTTCACCTTGTAATAGTTCTCAGGAAAACAAGTTTCAGTGACCATAGATGTGTCTCTTTTCTTTACACAGATTAATCCAATATCAGTGGCTAATAATGTTAACAACTTTTATAATTTTGTTCAGGATGGGACCCTTGAATTGCATGAATAATGAAGAGCCTATGGAATTTGGGCTGCATTAAACAAAGAAGGGGGACTTGGAACTACCATTTTACAGTGAAAGTTGTAGGCTTATTCTCAGAACTAGTTTTCTTTGTAAGCTTCTGCCCAAGATTTTGGCTTACAGAAATGTCTAGATTCCTCTTCTGAAAGAGTGGGTGGTATTGGTGACTTGTGCTGGGTAATTTTAACTGACAGTTGACTCTTCCATTTAATGTCAGGGGCTATTTTGAGAAGTCGTTGAAGCATTTTGCACTTAATGTGTCTTGCTTAAACATCTAGTATACTCTTATGCCTAATGCAGGGATACAGTAACTAAATGCTTTTAGTTTTGTCAGTATCTTGGGACAGGTCATGAAAACAAGTCCATCTCCTATACACCATAAACAAGGCTCTTTTCTATTATCAAAGCATGTAAAATCCTGCACAAGAAGTTGATCATTACTGTTTTAGAGCTTTTCTAGATATGCGGAATATTTCACCACTGTGAATCATGCAATTTAAAACCCACTATTTGGCTTGATGTGGCACATCCAGATGGGTTAGGCAAGCATTACTGGGTTATTCAAATGGTCATTTTTCATAAATGACTTGCTTTCTCCATCCAGTCAACACTATACCAGCAACGGAGCTAGCTTTAAGTGAACTAGTTTATCAGCACTGCAGAGTAGCAAAGAGTCTGGCTCACAGAAACAATATACCTGCATCAGCGTTATGTTGACTGCCCAATGAGTAGCTCCTGAAGAGGAGGTTGATTAGCCCAGGCACTGTAGCTGCATCACTTCCAGTCCTGAACCTAACTCATCCAGAGTCAGCCTGGGGGATCTCAGTGGAGGCATATCCAAGGTGTATCACTACATCATGTACGTTTGCTTGAAACACAGCTAATAATAGCTATGACAGATAAGGAGAGCATAACTGTTTTACTTCAAGGTATCCTTTGCTTCAGGGATCTGTGTCTTTGTGAGTTTGAGATAAAATTGCTATAATATACTCTTTGTGGGTCTGTAGAATGAAATGGAAGTGGGAATGAAAACAAAATGCAGTTGCACCACATAGGAGGTATTTTGTGTTTGTGCAGCATTGATCTCTGGTGACTGCCATTTCTGGATGGAGGTCAAACCTAACGCTCAGGCTGTGTGAGATCCAAGTGTTCTTTCTGTTGTGGTGACATGCTGAACAGTTCCGATCTGCTAATGCTGTCGTTACTGAGAGGACAGTGCTGCCAGAAACTCCTGTCCTCTTGACCTTCATGACAGATCTTGGGATTTAAAATTAGTATTTTCTGCCAGGACACTGCTCAATTAGTTTTTCAGATTGTAAAACTAATCTTTTTACCTCCTCAGTTAGAGCACAGAAGCACTGAAGTTTGTACAAACTGTGTTGTTTGATATGTGAAATATTGTATGTTTTGCATATATTTTGTATAGGACAGGACAGCATTTCAAATGAATGATGCCAGCTATTGCATCCAGGTGACTCAAGCTTGTCATGGATACTTATTTAAAGTTTCAAATTGAAAAAGCTAAAATAATAATCAGATGCAAACCATTTAGCTTAAGTGTGTCCATTTTCCTATCTTAAATGGATCCACTGATCAAATTCTCGTGTTCTATGGTCGTGATCAGTTTATAAGATGGTGCTTGTAACAACCTTATGCTACATTTTTGGGGGTGATTATCTGCATGTACACAGGTACATAGTCATTCAGTTTAGTGGATTTATATCTCAGATGGTATATTTATGCAGTGCTTCTCAAGATTCTTCCACTCAGTCATCCTAGTTCCTTTGTCAAGTTTTTTTTTCCTCTGCAAAATTCTGGGGTTGTAACAATTTTGGTAGTAAGAAGCTGCTCTCACTAGATATACGGGATCACCTCATTATTCAGTAATAATATATGTTTTAAAACTATAATGTATGGGTCAGAGTACCACATCTGACATTCTGCTGAGTGGACCCAGTCTTAATCAGCTTTTGAAGAAGTGTGTATGCAGATATGAGCAATGGAAGAATTAATTTGAAAGTAAGAAATGGCAAACTCATTTCCACGTGTTGCTCACCATGCCATAGAACTGGGGCTTTGCGATATCAGATAATACACTAATCTATGTGTGATAGTTTATTAGTAATCTAAAATAAACAGCTAGGAATATAAACTACATCTCATTGGGTGTAAGATTACAGATGCAGGGTCAGCCTTAGAGAGAGAAGGAGAATGTGTTATGAAATCTGCAATTTTGTGTTGTTATGAAAACATTTCTAATTCTCTTATTTGACCATGCATCATATCAGAAAAGAAAAAAAAGGTGAAACAGATCAGAAATGCTACAATTTATCATGTTCATCTCCTTATTTTACAAGCAGGTGTAGAAAGAGACTATTTTATTCCTTTTATTTACTATCCAAAGATTGAAAGCACAATCTACTTTGATAGAAAGCTTCTTCCTCTATACTCTTTGTATATTATGTAGAAAAAAAAGGAACATTGCAATATTCCAGGACAGTTTATGTCCACTTTCTCATTTCTAAATATAAATACAAACCAAATTTTCAATAGATATATAAATGTTTTGTGCCTATCAGGAGTCTATTTCAAACATCTGACTTGAAAAGAAGGTCTAACTTTGAAAAGATAATAGAAGACAAAAAATTCCTCTAATTCTCTGCATCTTCACTTGAATCTTTGCTTTTCTTCTTGGAACTAGGGAAAATTAAAATTAGAATAGAAAGGTGAGCTCATCTGAACAATCCTAAACATTTCTGAACACTTCTGAGCATTCCTGCCTCTCTAGTGCTGTATATAGCAAATGGCAAAAGGCACCACCAGGGCATCCCAGACACAAAGTTACTATTGATTGTGAGTCTGACAAGTGCATTTACTAGCATTTTTGATATTTTTCCCAGATGGGTATGATAAATTTTAGGTTTCCAGGTAACAGTGCACCTAACTCACATTGCATTATACATAAATTATAAAAGTCTTTCAGCACATGGGTTTTCCCACATAGGCAGATCTTTGCTGGCAGTTCTGTTTCCTTATGGATAACAGAGCTTGGCTCCAAACTTCTTGGTGCTGAAGTGTTTTGTTGCAGTAGGATCTGAGCAAGAAATTATTTTCATATCTATCAGAAATGATTTAATAGGTATATAATTCAATTGCCTTTCAATGTCATGCCAAATTGGACCATGCCAAGTGCAAGGTCCTACACCTGGGTCGGAGCAATCCCAGGCACAGCTACAGGCTGGGCAGAGAAGAGATTGAGAGCAGCCCTGCAGAAAAGGACTTGGGGGTGTTGGTCGACAAGAAAATGAACGTGAGCCGGCAGTGTGCGCTTGCAGCCCAGAAAGCCAGCCGTATCCTGGGCTGCATCAAAAGCAACATGACCAGCAGGTCGAAGGAGGTGATCCTGCCCCTCTACTCTGCTCTCGTGAGACCTCACATGGAGTACTGCGTGCAGTTCTGTTGTCCTCAACATAAAAAGGACATGGAACTGTTGGAACAAGTCCAGAGGAGGGCCACTAGGATGATCAGGGGACTGGAGCATCTCTCATATGAAGACAGGATGAGAAAGTTGGGGCTGCTCAGCCTGGAGAAGAGAAGACTGAAGAGAAGACCTCATAGCAGCTTTCCAGTATCTGAAGGGGGCCTATAAGGATGCTGGTGAGGGACTCTTCATTAGCGACTGTAGTGATAGAACAAGGGGCAAAGGGTTCAAGCCTAAACAGGGGAAGTTTAGGTTGGATATAAGGAGGAAGTTTTTTACAGTAAGTGTGGTGAGGCACTGGAAAGGGCTGCCCAAAGAAGTTGTGAATGTTCCATCCCTGGCAGTGTCCAACGCCAGGTTGGATAGAGCCTTGAGTGACATGGTCTAGTGTGAGGTGTCCCTGCCCATGGCAGAGGGGTTGGAATTAGATGATCTTAAGGTCCTTTCCAACCCTAACTATTCTATGATTCTATAATGTATAATTTGATATGTTAGGATCTTTGAATGTTTCCTGATTTCAATAAATGCTTTATTCCTTTGTTAACAGCAAAAGCAAATAAGTATTTCAATTAACATGGACATTGTCACTGATTGCTGAGTAAACTGTTAGTGGAACTACCTAATTGCCATGACAAGTATGCAAAACTAACTTGAATGATAAAGAACATTCCTGGAGAACTTCAAATGCTTAGGCCAAATATGTGAAATATTAAGGCTTGCAAGCTGGAAACTATTTACTTGATTAAAATACAGTGAATGTGTGCTAATACAAATGAAAACAGTCAATATGTAGCTAGCGGACATAAACATAAGGGGATTACCTACCTGAAAAACACATTTACCTTAATTACAGCACTCAAATTGTCTAAGTCTGTTCCTAAAGAAAATGAGAGTGCATTATAAAAAGAACTGCTGTGAGCATATTATTAATGAGGTTAATTAAAAATTATACTTCTAATACAGTGACTGTGTATTTTGTTCGCTGTATTCTCAACATAAGAATCATTGTTCAAAAAGCAATGTTAGTATTTTATTGTATTTATGCTTTAACTTTGATCTAATTTGCTCATACAATTCTCTTAGTGAGTCTCAGGGGACCAGAAAGATTGTCCTGCAATTTGTACTAACGATACCGATAACAGACAGATCAGTGTTCTAAAAAAGACACACTAATCCAAATATAGCCATCTGCAACTTGGCAATCAGCAGGAAACACTGTGACGTGTGCGCTGAAAGAAAGTGAAAGTGAGATCTGTTAAGCTAGATGTCACTTTCAGGAGTACCACCTTAGGAAGTAAAGTGTCTTGGCAGCAGCACATAGGTGTTTTTGACAAAGAAATGTTTTTTTCTCCAGAGTTGTATTTTTTATGAAAATCTGTTTTTTCTGAAAGTGACCATGAACTCTATCACAGGCACGATATCTATCCCGCTGTGAACAAATGTTGGAGCTGGGAACAAGCTGCCCTGCAGTATTTGTGATTCAGCTGTCTTTATCTAGTTGAAAAAGCGTGTCAAATCTTAGGACTACATGTGTTGACATTCTCTACTCCTTAAAATTAAATGCACTTACCAGCTGTCTTGGTACCAATGAATTAACATCATATGAAAGAAGAAATAAGTGATACACCTGCTGCTTGAATTTTGAATGAGAATATCATTCCAGCACCAGGTGAAGCAAGGGCATGAAGCTGTGAGCTGCGGAAGTAGAATGAATATGGGCTGTGATGCAGCTTCACCTTCTATTGAGGCCACCTGACTCTCAGAACTGTTGCACAAAGCCCATGAATGTCATAAGCAAACAGCAGTGGCTGCAGCTTGCCTCTGACTACTTATAGGAATGTAAGAGTTCAATATTGAGTGTCTTTGATTGAAAATTGCAGACTGATTTAATTTCGAAAATAAGTATCCCCCAATTTTTTAAGATCTATCTCTAATGGCGCCTTTCTGATGCTTTCTGAAAATTGGCTAAGGTAAACTTGAAAACACAGTCTTTACAAATGCATGCATCCAGGCTCAGCTGATGTCTTTCAACTCAGTGCTTTCAATACAAAGTAATTGAGATTTACTCATGGCTGAATAGCAGTTAATACTTAGCCTCTGATCACTGTTGCTTTTTCAGAGGCAGCAGGGTTCTTCCATCTCTTTTTTAGTTTGAGAAACTTGCTTCCCCTTTGTTGGCAATTCATAGCTCCTAATCGTTGTGCTGACACAATGATTTGCTGGCCCCTTTGCAAATCTGCTTACTAGATTTCCTCTAGTAAGAGGGAACAGACAACAAATTTGGTGGGTGGGCAAAACAGAGTGCATGTGACCACAACACTATTATAACCCTAGAAAATTTCAGCTGCTTATAACCAAAAAACAAACCAAAATTAAGAGTTATAGCACTACAACAAGTGGGTTTTGAGCCATGGCACTGGGAATGAAAGCAGATGCAACTTCTTAAATCAGAATTACAGTGCAACATTATGGATAAAAGATAGTCATGAGTGAATCCTTACTGACAATATACCAAAGACCTTCCCTTCCCTTCCCTTCCCTTCCCTTCCCTTCCCTTCCCTTCCCTTCCCTTCCCTTCCCTTCCCTTCCCTTCCCTTCTTTTCCTTTTTTCTTTATTTTTTTCATTTTTATTTTCTTATCTAGATGCTGTATAAACAGTAAAACATAAACTTTTCCCTTTGACTTTGCTGAAGATGTAGGTTTTCTCATCTGGGACTATCTACCTCCTCCTCTGTGTCAGTGCACCTGGGGTGTCCACTGTAAGTCATTGTCAGCTGAGCACCACTGACATCAGCATGTAATATTATCTGTAATTACATCAGCAAGACTAAGAGGAGAAGGGCTTAATGCTACCAGCGGCCATCAGCCACAGTGCACATGTATACTCGAAACTTCTTTCCAGAGGCAAGGTCATCTTCCCTGAAAGAGAGACCCTTATTTAAATGGCAGCTACAGGACTACAGAGCTATGCTCATTGCAAAGCTTTTAGCTGCGTGGAGCTCAGAAGATTTGCAATGGCATCAACCTCTGTTTAAAGCAAATCACTGATGGCCTTGTGTCACTAGATCTTTAAATGCACATTAGTCTGTAATCGGCTCACCCATCAGTGCGAACTTTTCACTCACTTGATAATTACCTCTGGCTTATATTTGTTTATTGCTGCTTTCTCAGAAAACAGCCTGATTATTGCATGCAGGCCTTCATTAAGCAAGCAGCTGCACACAAGGTTTAATTTATTTGCATTTTGGTGCCTGATCTCCAAAAGCCACCTTCCAAGACCATGCAAGAGTTTTACTACCCCTCATGTTTCCTTCTGCTAGTGGCCTGTTGCTGGCTTCCAGCTGATGACTCTGACCACCCAAGCCCTGCTAGCAGGAGGGATCATGTGAATTCTCCTTAACCTGCTTTTGGCAAAGTTAGTCAGTTTAGCTTAACCACTTTTGTTGACAGGTTAAGTTAACCCGACTGACTTTGCCTGAAGAGGGTGAGAGAGGGTTTGTGTGATCCTTCCTCTCAAAGAGCTGTGGGAAGAGTGACCTCTGGCAGTGACTGAGAGCTGCAAAGTCTTCATAGGCTACAGCAGTTTGCAAAATGAGTGAATTTGTGACATAAGTGGCATGACGTACAAAAATTATGATTATGCCTAGAAGGATGTTAAGAGGAACAGCCTCTATTACTATGCTTAATAATAGTAAATAAAACAGTGTGAGACATTGAGGACTGGCATGTGATCATCTATGCTGTTTGCTGGTTAGCATGCTCCCTGGCAGTCTTGGCCTGGGCCAGCCAACCAGAAGAGCACAGCTTGGCTGCAGCGTAGGTTAATAAGTGGCATGGACGCGTCCAGCTTTGCAGAAGGATGGAGAGAAGGGCTTAGCTTTGCAAGCAGGAGTCATGCCACACCACTTGCCCTCAGGATAGGGACGATTCACATGGCATAGAAGAGGAACTGAACTCAGTGCATAAGCAGCCAGGTTCTCTAGGATGCTCTGCATCATCCCTGGAAATCGTGGCTTACATCCTGTCATTTAGTTTGCTAAATGAGAAGTCTAAACACATTACCTAGTTTAAGGCACTTAAGTGTATAAATTTAGGGTTTGTGAGAGTTCATTTTTGTATGGACAAACTACAGGTTACTTGAACATCTATAGGTAATTTGAATGTCTCCATCTTTAGAGATAATACGAAACCCATCTGGACATGGTACTGGGCAGTCAGCTCTAGGTGGCCATGCATGAGCAGGAAGGTTAGACCAGATAAGGTGACATAAGAGTAAAGGGCCTCATTTCCAGAAGTCCCACTCAACCTCAACCATTCTGTGATTCTGTGATACTTAGCCTAATAAAGCAAGGGTGTGTGGAAGAAGAGAGCACCTGCTGCTCCCTTAAGGTCATGCGCTCAAGAACCAAATTAGATGATAAGGCAAAGAAAACCAAACCCCAGGAACCGGAAGGAACTGACATGAATGAGGCGAGTGAGTGGCTCAGTGCCAGTGGCTGGAGCATGACCACAGGTCACGGTCCAAGTGCCTGATGCCAGCTGCTGGGGATGGCAAGTGCCTGTATTTGCCCCAGTCCTGGTATGTGTGCAGTATGCTTGTGTTGTTCACCAGTAAAATCCAAGCTAGACTCACCAGCAAGTAGGAGGCCCTGGTTCCAGATAGAAGTCTCAGATAGGTGGAGGGTCTGCATGGGTATTCATGAAGACCTGTAGGTGTGGGGTAACCATGGGATGACTGTTTCAGTTTATGTGTCTGTTTGTAACAAGCACCAAACTGGACCAGTCAGTGAGTCAGCTGTCCTGTCTGTATGTCTCTGGGACATGTGCTCAGCTTCCCTACTGGGTGAAACTGCTAACAGGAAAGCAGCAGACATGTCATTCAGCCCCAGTAGAGACCCTAGGTCCCCAGGGCACCCATCTGGGTTTCAGTAGTCAGATAGGAGGGAGTCCTGAGCCAGGGCTGCTGAGGGTGACAGCTGCTCCTAACATCCCCTAACAAATTATTTGCAATACAACTTGTTGATTAAACTTGGAATGTGAAGCCTACTATGTGATTTGCATTGGAAGAAATATGAATCATATAAAATTCAATATATTCTGATAAATTTCTGTTCTTCAGAAATATGTAACAATTATATTAATCCCTATTTCTAGGGGAAAAAAAATAAAAACATCATACTCAATCCTGTTTTTCAGTCCATGCTAAACATGGAGCTGATAAAAACCTGAAGGTTTTCTGTGTGATTCCAAATAAGAATGATTAGCTGCGAAAATTTTTCTGCAGTTCAAAAATTTACATTCCTTGTTGTCTTTGAGAGATATATTGAAAATCACTGAAGTTCTCTGCAATTGTTCGATAGTTTTCTTGAGCTGCTAAATTATACTTCACCCTTGAGATGCTTCCTGCTCATTGCCTACTATTTCCAATGCCATCAAAACCCATACACCTTCACAAATGTTCATGACAGTGTTCTGCCTTTCTGGGGTTTGTGAATATCATGGCAAATTATATTCTTATAATCTTCTGCCCTCAGTCTTATATTAAATCAGTTTAGTCAGGCTATTTTACTTCCAAACATTTTGTCCCCTGAAAACTAAGGCTGGGGCTTATCAGATGATCCTGGTAATTAGAAATGAAGCCCTTAGTAACAGAACCATTACTGTCTCATTTGGATTTGCTATGTCAGATGATGAGTTAAAATTACAGTAAAATGGCTAATTTGCAGTGCATAAACATGATACTCAGAACCTGAATTTGGTGCATTTCAAGCTCCTTTTGTTTACAGAAATAAAGCCTCTGCTAGAGGAATTGAGCTGGCTCTTGGCATAAACTCTCAATTTTCTTGTGAATCGCCTTAATCCCTTGCAGTCTTTGTAAATGATTTTGCATTACACATTCACTTTCTTTCCACTACATGAGTTGTTTATACAAGTCACTGATACTTTAAAATTTATTTTTAAGCTATTTTTAATTTGATTATTCAGAGCCAGGCCAGAACTTCATAACTTCAGCAAATCAAATTGGGATTTATTGACTATAGATTACAGCTCTTCCTTGTCAGTCTTTAGTAATATGCAGTACTTAATGTTTGGAAACTACTTTAAGCGCATAATTCACTGCTTTCTCTCATACAGGTGGAGGAGAATATAAAGTTTTTCAGTGCAGAAATCTTGTTCCCTGGTAAATCCAAATCAGTTCTGTTGTACAGTACTGCAGTTGTGCCTGCAGCTTGTATAACTGAGTATTTGACAACTAAATTACAAAAATGCAAATGTCTCCATAGCTTCAAATAGATTGGAGAAACAGCTTGTAAAGAAGTGAACAGAAACTCCAGCCCCATTCACCTGCTCCATTCCATTGTCTGCCTGTTGTCAAGTCACATTTTTGAACACACCCAGGATGTGGGTAGTCCACTGATGAAAGTATCTGAAGCAAGGCTTGGAAGGAATACTGCAGAGTTGGTGATCCAACAGATAAATATGGAAGCATAGAGACAACCTGTGAGCTGCGAGGATGAGACATTGTCTGCTTGATTCCTCCTATAGGTAGGTTCTGGATACAGGGTATAGTATCAGGGGAACAAGGAGGAGGATGAAGCACACCATCACTATCTCACAGTAGGTGGAAAATCACTCATAGCAAGGAATATAGGCAACCTCTGGGTAATTATGGACCAGATGGAAAGTTCTTGGAGTGTTGCCAGTAGCTCACTGTACAATTTGGAAATGGAAAAGCAAGCAGCTTCTCAGCTAGTAGGGATTGCTTTCCAGTTTTGATCTTCAAGGCCCAACACACTTTTGACAGGCACCCAAAGCACAAAGGGACTTTGGTTCACTTGCAACAAAGAATATACTGCAAAGGCTCAGCAAGCAACTGCCATTACAAAGTGTCCTTGACATAGGTGGCGAAGACCTTTGCTTCTTTTTCTTCTAGTCATTTGTACTGCCTATACTTTTACAAACTGGCTGCTGCATTTACAGATGACTAGGAATGAGCTGGAGGCCCTTAAAATCTCTTAAAGTCCAGAAATATAATAATGCCATCCTACAGGAGGTATTCTCCATGCTATCTTGCTAGAGCACTGCTTGTTGAAGAACGGCTTTAGCCTATGAAGTTCCCACTTTTTGCCTTGACTTCTTGGCACATTAGGAAACCGCATATGGAGAATAATGCAATGCACTGTGCATTTCCAATTCCTTTCTTGTGTACTCTGTTTTTCTTTAAAGGAATTCCCAGAGGAAAAGCCTGCTGTTTAGCTGCTGCTCTCAGAGAACCAACTTAGAGGACCTTTGGAGTTGGCAGGAGATATTTCAAGTGAAACCCAGGAATCCATGGTCTGTTTGAAATCCTTGTCTTTTCAGGATAAGGTCACTAAACTCCCATTGTGGGAAACAACCTTGTCTGTCAAAAGGCTTAAAGGTGTCCTGATGGCCCCCATGGGGGACTGCACATGGCTGATGAAGCACAAATTAAGGAAAACAAAGCTGCCCCAGCCATTGCCAACATGAATGCTATAAACTGTAGAATAGAACAATCTGACACAAAAAGTTTCTTGGACAACTGTTATGCAATGTTACATTTCTGCTGCTATGCAACAGGACATAAACAACATAACTTGAACCAGTCTGTGTAACTTGGTGAATAGACTTACATGGACCTAGATGTGGATGAGAAAGACAAGTCATGTACCCAGTGGTACAGAAAGAGTACAAGATATGGCTTTATTTAAAAAGTACACCCTTTTACACAAGCAACCGGCACACATGCATGTAAAATACAAAGAAGATAGAATACATGTGAGCTGTGAGGAACTGTATTTTTACAGAACTCTGGCAATAGGTAGTTGGAACTGCTGATTTAAGACATTGAATGCAGTAGATTCAACAAGACTCAGCTGTGTGTGACTACATGCTATATTCCTGCTGAGTTTGGTGTCATTGGCAAACTTCATCAGGAACACACCAGGATAACTTGATCCCATCTTCCAGATCACTTACGAAGATATTAAACAGTGTTGGGCTCAATACTGATCCCTGGGGGACTCCACTAGTAACAGGTCACTCCTTTGAAAAGACCTGTTTACTACCACCCTCTGGGTGTGGTCAGTCAGCCATTTCACTATAAGCAAAACAGAGGCATAAGTTAGCTGGCTGTCTTTGCCTGCATAAGTGTTTTTTGAAATGTCTTTCTTGATGTAAAGTGCCGTCAATAAGCAAGGAGCTAAGATATTTTTCAGCCTGCATCGTGATCCAACCAAAATACCTCTGGGCTGTTTTTCCTGATACTTTGAAACTTCTAGCAAATGATCAAAGAAACAGCCTATTGGCATAAGAGGGAGTGCTGTGACTGATAAACACCTAAAACTGTGGACTCTGCCAGCCTTACAAATCAGGAAATGGCTTGCTTCAAAGAATCAGTAAGCCAAATGAACACATCTAAATGTGCTTAGCGTGGTTAATAATGTTGCTGTTTGTCTTTTCATACTTAGTCCTATTAGGCATTTTGAATGATACGTTATAAATAAAATTGCATTGAACAAGAAAAACAGCATGTGAAAATAAAAATAAAATAGCATGTTTGAAAATTCAAGATTAAAAATTGTTTTGAGGAAACAACAGTGATGTGACCTGGTTAAAAAAGAAAACAAACATAGACATTAATCCTGTGAGGGTCATAGAATATTTATTTTACTTTCCACAGAAACAATCTCTCAAAACAAACTATGTAAGAAGAAAACACAGGAGAGGCGCTCCTAGGAAGTTGGCATTCTGTCATCTAAAGACAACTTCAAAAGCCATTAAAACATTTGACAACCTCTTGTATGATAACACATTGCTGTAATGACCTCTGTCTCAGAGTTCTGTTCTCCAAGTTCTTCTAAACTATGATGTTATTCTGTGCGCTAACTCCGTTTTACACTAAGCAACAGCTATCCTGAAATTACTACTGTTTTTTTTTACCACATTGAAGCAGTCACAGGATAGCCAATACTGAACTCTTGGTAGGTAAAAAGTCACTCTACAGATTAGATTATATTACAAATAGACACAAAATACAGTATATAATGTGACTTTGGTGCAATCATTTTTGACTGTCTAAACTGATGTAAACCGTTCTTACAATGAATTTGCCTCTGGACTCTTTCCTTAAGGTCTGAGATCTTTCTCCCAGTTATACAGGAAAGCAGCTTGCGTCTTGTATAGCTGGAGACTAGAAACCCCATTCTTTCCACACGAGTTTTAGTAGCTGCATAAGGCAAGATATTCATAACAAATACCTATGTAAAAGTTTTCCTTTTCTCTATAGGTAGTATCTGAAAAAAAACAACTGAGGACTTTTACAGTGCTAATTAGTTAATAGGGATCATCTTCTGTCATGTGTCTTTAAAATCCTCTCATCAAATACAAATATTCTGTAAATGCTGACTATAATTCTCTTTCTGTTGTTTCTACTTTTTTTTTAAAAGGGGCAATTGCTGATCAAAACTGCAAGCATCAATAAAGTAAATCTAATTTGAGATATTACACTGTCATAATGGCAATAACTGTTCTTCCTCTTTGACTCCTGAGTTGGGCTTCTGGTACATTTTACAGACTGCTCAGGGGAGAACTCAGTTAAAGACCTGTAAACAAATATTGGTCTGTGCAAACACTTATAAATTACAGATTATCTGCTTTAATTTTCCTGAAGACTTTTTTATGCATTTTTGTGGAAAACTTTGAGCTTCCAGGAAAGCCAATAATAACAAGATTTTGTGGAGATTATTTTCCCTGTTTCATTGAATTATATGAGATTTTGCCACATTATAAGAATGCTTGAGATAGTCTATTTTAGTCTTGTTTTACAATATGTAACATTTTTCATGCTGTGAGACAGTATGTCATTCTTTTAGATACTTTGTCTTTAATAGCAGCTGAAGGAAGTGTCAGTTTGGGGAAAGGATATTTTATTACGCACTGAGCTTCCTGTCATTTTTGCTCCCAAAGGACTAGGCTTGAATGCAGTGAGTATTCTCAAACACAATTACAAAATGATGGTTTCCACTCTAAACATTTGTTTTATGAGTTCAATTTAATTCTATACCAGGGCAAAAAATTCTAAACCTGCTGCAGATGAAAGCTGGGTGTTTGGATCATGATGGAATTAATACTTTTTCTCTCAGTAGAGAATAATCTAAATTTGCTCTTCCTAAAGCTTGATAAGATCCCTGACTGGTGAAGATAAAGATAGTTCCTGTCATGCCTGAAGGGTCATTTTCCCTTTTATACCTCCTTTTCCCTAGAGCAAAACAGAAAAGTTCTGGTGTCCTTGCAATGTTTGACTGAGTACGAGAATGACAACATAAAGTGATTTTATATATAGACAGATTTTGTGTAATCCTGAGGAAAAAAAAAATAAAAATCAGGCATAGTGCAGTTATAATGCCATATTTTAACAGATGAGGCAGTTTCCAATTTGTGCACCTCCAGTCAGTTCCCAGAGATTGTCTAAAAAGCTCAGTGTGCCCCACTGCCTGGAGATTTCCCTTAACCCTAGAATTTAAACCTCTTTGATCAGTCTTCCTATATGTTTGTGTTATGTTTTCCTTTGTGCATTATAAAGTCAGTCACATCAGAATCCAAGGAATTAGCAATGCAGAGACAGACTTTCAGGCACGGGGAAGGAGCAGGGAGCCGGCAGGGATTATGCTTCAAGATGTGTGATACCTCCAGCTGCACACAGAAACATGCTCACAGTATCCTATGGCTTATGATAACTCTATACGTCTATACAGATGTGGCAGGTGTGAATAAAATTCATGTAAGATATAGTCAAAGTGCAGTCTCAACAAATAAAGGCCTTTGAAAACAAGGCACATAAAAATAGGGAACCAGAAAAAGGCAGGATGTCTAGATAAATGCCAGAAGTCTAAAAATAAGGTGGGGCTAAAAAGGTACAGATATAAGGAGAATTAGAAATTTGATAGGAGAAACACAGTCAAAAGAATATCCTTACAGCAGGGCAAAATTGATTTACAAATGGCAGAAGAGGAAAGACTGATGTAAGGGTGGAAGTAAATTCTGTTAAACATGCGCTGTTAAACTGGCTTTGCGAGGTCCTTTCTAAGAGATACTGTGATGGTGACAACTATGACTTCAAATGTAACTTTTTCTAGGAGCAAAAATCCTCCCAAAACTTCTGTAAGAATTCAAGCTTCACAAAAAAGAAATATAATTATGAGGGAGCCTGTTATAAGGAAATTAAAGGAGCTGCTGGAGTGGGGAGTTACCAGTGAAATACAATGGTGTACTATTCTTTGACCTGTGTTGTTCAGTGTACTCATTTGTGTGGAAGAGAAGATACACAATGAGGTGACAGGTTTCCTGTCAATTTTCTGGGTGTTAAAATTCAAAGCCAGCTGAAAAGAGTTAGGGAAGATTCTCATGGTACTGAGTGGCTACATGATAAAGTGGTGAATGAAATCCAGTGTTGATAAATGAAAGGTAATGCACCTGGAGGAAAATAAGCCTAAGTATGCATACAAGGTGACAGCTTCTAAATTAGCTATTACCACTCAGAGGAGAAATCATTGTTATGGATAATTCTATGAAAACTTCTTACAACAACACAGTGTTCTGTACCCGACAAATAAGCAAGCTAGGAGTTATTAATAAGAGAGAGAGAACAAATCAGGAAACATTATTATGTTGCTGTGTACATTTACAGTGCATCCAAATTTTGAATGCTATTTGCATACCTCATTGTCTTCATCACCACCTTTTCAGAAAAGGTATAGTAAAGCTAAGCAAAGTTTCAGAGAAGGGCCAGAGTTAAGTTTGAAGCTGTTGATTGGATAAGGATTCTTTCAGGTAACTGAGGAGTAAAAAATGGAAAAATAAACTCCACCAAAAAAAAAATCATAAACGCATTGAAGAGTAAGAAATACTTAATTACAGTTTCTCATAATAAAAAAGGGGCCTTGAATAAGTTGGTAGGCAATGGGTTGCAAACAAATTGCTGCAAACACCCTTTGGTGCTATTGCCACAGGATAGTCTTGACAGTCTTGACACAGAAAGTATAAATTAAGTAGACTTATTTAAGAAAGAAAGATTATTAAGCAAAAAGTATAAACACAGTTGCTAGCTCAGGATGCCCCCTAAGGTTTCTAGAAAACCTTATGTTTTCTAGAGTGTCTAATATCACACTTTATTTTCTCATTATTTCATGTATACCTAGTGAATAGAATCATAGATTCACTTACAGTGCAAAGAACCTCAGGAGGTCTCTCACCCACCCAACCTCCTGCTCAAAGCAGGGTCAGCTGTGGGGTCAAACCAGGTTGCTCAGTGCTTTGAAAAACCCCCAAGGAGAGAGTCAGCAAAAACTGCCTGGACAACTTGCCCCACTGCTGGTCTGCCCTTATGATGAAAAGGCTTTTCCTGAATATCTCTTGCTGTGATTTACAACTTTGGCCTCTCATGCTCGCACCATGCATCAATGTGAAGAACTTGGCTCCATCTCCTCAACACTCTTCCTGTAGCACTAGGGGCTGCGGGTAACTCCCTTCAAAGACATGTCTGGACTGAAGAAGCCTAGCTCCCTCAGCCTTTCCAAACAGGGCAAGTGCTCTGGCCCCACCACCTTGGTGATACTCCCTGGCTGAACTAGCTCCTGTGTGACAATATTTTTTCTTGAACTCCTTAAACTCTTTTGTTAAACGCAGGGAACTGGGAGTCACTGATGACAGCTAAGGCAAATATGACATTGAGGACCTTTGTCAGAGTCCAGTATTCTCTGACCAGCTTCACTGAGATATTCTGTGTTCACTGAGATATTCTATGTGAGAAGGATTCAATATCTAATATACAATCTACATATTTGTATATGTTACGTGGGATTTGGTTTAGCAAAGTGATACAGCAATGTACTGAAATTGCAATACACTGCACTTGGCAGAATATGGCACTTGGAATATACATTTAAATCATGATGTAAATGTGATTCCCATTGCCAGTTCCTCACTTCCCACAGCATATTCAGCTTCATTATTTCATGCTCACTACAGACAAGGCTGCCATTGAGATTCACACCCCCAGACATTTTTCCCTCATCTCTGAATAACAAATCCAGTTCTGCAGAACTGGTTGGTCTATCCAGTGCCTCTATTAAGAACCAATCCTTGAAGCTCTCCAGAAATTCCCTGGGTTTCTTGCATCCTTGTCTTTCAGCAGATGTCAGGGAGTTTAAGATCCCTGTGAAGGAATAGAGTATGATCCAGAGACTTCCTTGAGAGTGGCATGTCACCTGGATTATGTGGTCCATAGCACAGTCCTACTATGATTTCACCTACACAGACCTCTTCTCTGATTTTGACACAGAAACTTCTGCTCAGCTTGTTGCACATCCTGAGCAAAAGCTTCCCACATCCGAGCTGCTGCTTCACATGGAGAATACTCCCCTTCTCCTGCAAGAGCTATCCCATCACATTTGTTATTCCTGGAACGTCACAGTTTTGTGATCACATGCAATGCCTCAGTTCTTCCTTGCTGTTTCAGCAGGCTGTACGCATTTGTGTACATACACTTGAGGTAAGTGTCTCTTCACCTTGTTATTATTCTCTTCATCTTATCACTCTGCACCTTTTTCTTTCCAAGCAAACAACAATTCCACTGATTTATCCACTGTCAGAATATGGTCTAGAGGGATGTTTCTTTCATATGTTCCAGGAAGTCAGTTCTTATGTTCTTTTATTATTCACCATGACTAACTTCTTTCTTTATTGTCTATCAGATCATACCTCCTCCTCCAGGTCCCTTCTCCTTGATTGTGGGCCCCAGATAGAACACATATTTCAGAACATATACTAAGGGTGAAAATGAACCTTATTTATTTCATAAGTACAGATATGGGACAAATGGAGTTTATCTCTCCTTTTACTTCATAAAGAACATAGGGTATATTATATAAATAGTTACAATTTAATCATATTTCCCCCTTACATTTTATGGCCACAGTGACTAAAACATCTATCTACAGAATTGTACAGACGGTATTATAGACCAGATTAAATATGTAATTAGTATATTAAATAAAACAGCAATTCTCCTGAAATAATAATCTGTCTCTGGATAATGTTTGGGAGGAGATTGGGTTGTCTATAATGTACTCGAGCATATGTTAGTTGGCAGCTAGAATTACAAGTACCTCATACAGTAGCTATACAGGAGAAAATAGACTATGTTCTGGTGAAGGGAAATAGAAACATATGATCTTTTTATGGTATTCACAGGTAATTATTGAAAATATACTTCTTTCTCCTTACAGCAAATGCATTGTGTTCAAAATGTCATGCAAAAGAGACATCTTTATTTTACCTGTATTATTTATTTTATCTCTGTTTTCTTTTTCTGTGACTGCCACTAGCAATGCACACTGTATGTCATGGTAAGTCTTGTTTCAGATAATTTGTCACAGTATGATTTCTCACGAGAAGAGGAAATCAGATTATGGTGACTAATGAAAGAAACTCAGTATTGATGCATTAGGTTCTATTTTGCAGCTCAGAGATCCCACTTTATATGATATTTTAAAGTGAGATTAATGGTGGTGAAAGTTGCATTCTTAAAAAGGAATGGAGCACAGGTGTTGCATGGCCAACTACTGAGCTCATGTCACAGCTTCAGCTGTACCCAGGGATGGCAGCTCCATTAGTGATTGGGTAAGTCATGTACTCATGAAATCTTTATTTTCCCATTGGAGAAAGTTGGTTTTTGACACACAAAAACGAAGAATTTCATACCTTTATGCAATGCAAAGTTATGTTGTCTGTGTACACCATGATCTGATGTCACAGCAAGGTGACCTGGACCTTCTCAGTCTTAGCCAGGAAACAGGGAACTATGCTTTTAGTTAGATGCTATACTAAGGATCTTACAGCCTGAAATAAAGCTTTTCCTTTAATACTACTCAAGATGCTCTGGGGTCACCTCTTGCTACCCTATACATCTTTAAATAAAACATTAAGACTTGAGAGGCATGGCTAACCCACTAAGGTTAGTAACAAGGTAAACATTAGCTGCTATGACAAAAGTGGGTGTGCCACAGAGGAAAGCCCTTGCAGGTCTGCATACAGTCTTAAATAAGCTCCAGTTTGTAAGCGTTTCTGCTGGTACAGATACAGGGTGCAGTCTTGCAAAAACCCGGCTAGGTGAGTTTTGAATCCTCGAAGCGACTAACAGCTCATGCAGATATTTATTCCCTGTATTGAGTATGGCAGGATGGAGTTAACTTTCCCCATAACAGTCCTCATAGTGCTGTGCTGTGTATTGGTAGCTAGAAGTTGTTGATCTGCCAGAATGAGCTGTAGCTAGACAGGAGACTCTTCATAAAGCAAATCCTGGAGCAGCTTGAGGGTGAGCTGCCCACCAGCCCCTGCAGGGCCCAGTTCAAAGGGTGCAAGGGCCATTAGATGATGCAGAGTTTCTGCTCCCTTGATGGAAATGAGACCTTCGGCATGTTCCGGAAGACCTGGAGGGGCAGCTCAGTGCCCTTGAGATGGAGAACAGCATCCTGAGAAAGGGAAGCTCTTCAGAAGCATGCAAGAAGGCAGAGAGGCTCCAGCAGAAGTGTTAAACTAGCTGCCCTCTCCAAGGAGATGAAAGAAAAAGCTGCAGCAGACCACTGACAGCTTGATGAATATTCCAGTGCCGCTGCCCATCCAAAGCTCTACTGAGGAAACTGCGCATGAAATTGTTTCTTAAGCAGAGGGCAGAAGTAAAAGAGCCTGCTGGAGCTTTGCTTGAATAGGACAAGCAGAATGAAGCCTCACTGAAGGTGGCTGAGCAGCTTCAGTCCCAACTGGCTGCACAAGAGGGCTGATATTATCTGAGCACACTCAGCCAAAGGTGTGAGGAGTTACAGGTAATGGTTTATGGAGATTACGAATGCACACACACTTGTCACATACCAGGAAAGGATGTTTGCAGGGAACCTTGAACACACTGCTGCCCCCGTGTTTGCACCCTGAAAAGAAGTTGGATGGGGACTCTTTGGGTCAGGGCCTTCCAGAGAGTCCCCAAGTCCCTTCCCCAGTCAGAACTGTCCCTGCAGGTCTTTTGGCTATGAGATACTTCTGCTGGCTTCATTGCACATATTGCCCATTGTAGCACTTTCAAGTATGAAGCCTGATGCCTGGCCGTATGACTACTAATGGAGCATACCTCATGCGCATATATGTGCATGTGCAACTGCTGCTCACACATAAAGCACCCAGAGGAGCATATGCGTGAGAACATACCCTGTGCTTGTTGCTTATACTCCCTGGGAGAATTTCACTGACTGTTTCTTCCATAAGCTGCTTTTTCTCTGAAAAAGAGCACACCCTGGTCTTCCCTGTTGCTCTTCCTAGAGAATAAAGAGCACCCAGGCTTTTCCCCTTCCTGGACCATTGCACACCATACTCCTCTGTGGCCCCCTTCAATGACCCCCACTAGACCTACCAGCTTCACTTCTGTCCAGATTTCCGTAATTTCCACCAGAAGCTTTACCTTACCTATTGAACCCCCCATGACTTATGCTGCCTCTGGTCTTAGTAGCTTCCCAAGGAAAGCAAATCCAGCAAGGACAATCAGGTCAACTAAACCAATAATTGCTGTGTCGTATGTGGTAGCTAAACTCACCAAGTTGGGAACCCACCTGAGTCGCCAAATTGTTACTGGAATGAATTTGCTTGTATTTTAACTTTCTTCTTGCTTGTGTGTAGAGAATAAATCGTCTTGTTTTCTCTTGCTTCTCTGTGGCCTTTGCTTTCCTTTATTAAACTGCCTTCATCTCTACCCAAGAACTCTTTTTTTTTTAATCTTATTTTCTCCCCCCCATCTGCAGAGGAGGGGAATGATAGAGAGGATTGGTGGGCACCTGATGTCCAGCCAAGGTCAACCCATCACATCTGCTCTGCTGCTGGATATAGAATGGGAACAGCACAGGCTGAAGTTTTACCTTGCCTCACAGTTGGTTGCTTTTTTTTCCATTCCTTGGGGAAGAGGTGATAACGACTTGAAGAACCTTACTGTAATTGAACTAGGATGGAGCACTGTACTCCAGGAAATGTGCCTTTGTAAAGTCTGAGCATCAACATAAGCTGAAACTTGCTGAGCTAGGTGATGCTGCTGGATCTTCTGTCAAGCTACAGCTGATGGTTGCCCCATTGCTAATCAGTAAAGTAAGTCTTTGGTTACCTGCTACTGAATTGTAATGGGTCTTATTCCACCTGTACCCAGCCTATTTAGAATACTGGCAGAAGAACTTGGCCCTGTGGGTGGAGAGCATGAGGCGCCAGAGCTCTGACTGAGACCCCTCAGCACTGTCATCATCACAAACTTTCCTCAAAAAGGTTTAGACTTATGCTTGACCTGTGGGAAAAACATCCCAAATAGCTCCCAAGGCACCCCTTTGCTAATATGGGAGTAAAAGCAGGAAAGAGATGCTTTTAAATCAAAAGAAAAATGTCAGCCTCAGAGTTTTGGAACCGTAGAAAGCAGGTTGGAGGGAAATAAATCATAGAATCAAAGCTCAGTGGATCTAGGTGAGGATTTATGGTACTGTTTTGATAAATAAATTAGCCTGTCCAGATATGCAAATGTAGTCTTGGATGATGAAAATAGCTTTGTTATATCTAAGGCATTTCCGAATGTAGATCAAATATGACATACCCAAATACCATGCAAACTTCTGACTTCTCTTTCCTTTTCATTAATAGGTTTTGTATTAATCAGGATTCAGAAACCTTGATACAGAAAACACAGCATACAACATGTATTGTAATAACAGCACAAAGGGAAAATGCTACAGTTCTGAAGTCACAGTTTTTAGCCTTCACTCTAGATCTTCCTGATGTGGTTCCATGTCCATCATACTCTGCCATATTTCCATGTGCTCGGATTAATGCTGTCTGTATGCATCATTCAAATTTTATGATTGCTAATTTGAAAAAGAATTCTGAGAATAATTAAGACCTTAATAATCCCATAGAGAAATTAAAATTTGGAGATATACAGAAAGCATTATTCTCAATTTGATGGGATACTTTGGCATTTCAGATTCAAGACTGTTCATAAAGAGGACAAAACTTCCACTTATTTGGGGAATGGAAATTCCAACCACTTTGATTTTGGAATCAGATATGATATTGCTGAAATATTTTCCTTTAATGTTGAAAATTTATTTCATGGTATTTAAAAAAAATCTTAAACATAATATACGATGAGTACAATGAAGGATCAGTATTATCATATGAAAGACAAAACATGAAACTTTAAAGTGGGTAATTAATTTTAAATTTGCTTTGATTTAATTATTTTTATTAAAATTTAGTGAAGCTGATTAAATCCCATGAGCTTTCCAGTCACTTACATGGTACTTTCCTGTGGAAATGGCTGTTTCAAGTTTTTTGCAAGCTCTAATCAGTGAAACTTACCTCTTGTTCTGCATTGCAGTCTAGGGAAATGACCTTATTTTTCTTATACTCTTGACAGTCCTGAAACAGCTGACAGCAGAAATGACAAAGGTACTGACAGAAAAGTAATTTTTTTCCTCTTCATTCTGATGTTATGGATCGATGTCCATTCCACTAGCAGCCTCCAAACCTTAGATCACATAGTGCGTGACTTCCAAGTCAACAGGAGACATTTACAGGTTAGCAAATGTGTTCATCTCCCTTTGGCAATTCAACAGGGTTTCTAGCCATCTGATTCAGAGAAGCACATATGGTAAATACTTAATGGAATATAAATCTTGAGAGCACACCTTGGAATTAAATGAGATTTTCAATGGGACTCACATTCCTGTTTTACAAAAGTCCTTCTGAGAATTATATCTATTGTGAGCCTCTGACAGTTATTTATGATCTTGGGGATACATATACTCAAACGTCTAACCTATCCCATCTGTGTTAAATCTAGTTTTACATCAGGTTACCAATGTTAACTGCTCACTGACCTGTAGAAATAATTAAATTTCCTTTATTCCCAGATTTTTATTGCCTGATCTTATGACAGACATCAGAATGTGCATGAAGATGTCTTTGTATTAATTCTGCAACATTATTGTATGTTTTTAAAACATTTTAAAGATACTATGCTAAATTTACATTATTGTTAATTCCACTCGGAGACAAGGGATGAATTCTGGAACATAATTTTTATGGATTTACTTTAACCATGCAACATGTCTCAGGTTTTATATTTCCTTAATATATTCCAAAAATACATTCATCTCCAGGGTGTCTGAAAGTTTTAGAGGTTGGAAACTCCCAAAAGGCCCTTTCATCTTGTAGGTTTAAATTACTTCAGTCTGTGGAACTGCTCAGACAGAAACGGTTAAAGAATAGATTCCAGACCACTGGAGGCTAATAGCAGAGTGAAGATGCCTTTCCTTCCAGTTTTGTGAAATAGGAGCAAAACTTCATTCAGTTGTAGCCTCTTTTAGCTAGCATACCTTCTGAGACTTGTCAGAACTCGGGAGGGCACAAAGTCCATCCTTTCAGGCAGCCACTAGCTCCTCAGATGTAGATAGATGCTGGATGAAGTAATTGCTGCTCCCCATGCCTCTTTGCTACTGTCGTTTTCCTGGAAGTTACTGCCTGCACAGTTTTGCAGCAGAGTGGTTAACTTGAAAGCTTCCTAATATGACTCTGTGTCATGGGTTCAGCAGTAGCAGTCATTTTTTCTCCTTCTTAGTGGCTGGTGCAGCGCTGTGTTTCTAACTTT